>JBBPCY010037571.1:0-13740 GCA_037974405.1 Brachyalestes nurse
CTTTCTGAATTTTTGTAAAGTGACCTTGAGAGTCATGAAAGGCGCTTATAAATAAAATGTATTATTATTTTTTTATTTATTAACTTGGCCTGTGACAGCGCCACCTAGTGGTAGACATGTGCCAAATAGGGTTTTTGAGGTCTAGGATTTTTTTATGTAACTTGTTCAGTGTAGGCTGTGGGTGGTAATTTATATATGGAAATTACAAATAGACCACGCCCCCTTTAATTAATCATTAAGATATTTCAGTGATTGACTTAGGAGTGGCCCAACATGATGTGTACCAAATTTTGGATTTTGATATTTAGCCGCTTTTAAGCTTTAGAAATATGGAATTTATAGCGCCCACTACTGGTCAATTTGTGCCATCTTCTGCAAGTGTCCAAAATATTTCGTGTACATGAAGAATACCAAGATTGATGTTATGATGTTGTTCTGTGAAGACATTGACCTTAGTGTAAATGTAGGCCATGCCCAGAGTATTGATTGGCGCGTAACATCAAAGCGGTTTGATAAATCAAAAATCCGCTTGAGTCACTTTTGTTGGCTTACTATGGAGATGATGTGTACCAAATTTTGTGAGATTTCGAGCAACAGCCTTGTAGTAGATGGCTTATGAAGGTTTTGAGGTTTTTTCTAAATGACGGAAAAATTTGGCAGATGGAAATGGGCGTGGCCATATACATTAGAGTCCTTTAATGTCCCAGAGATATGATTGCAAACGTACATGGGTCCGTTACAGCGCCACCTAGTTGTGGACGTGTCATTTCAAGGATTTGCGATCTGACACACAGACGATGACCAGTCCCTCAAGGGGTTTCGTCTTGGCACATTCGGTCTAGGCTGCAGTCAGGGATTTACGTAGGGAAGAAAAAAAAAAAAAAAATCTGTGCAATTACAATAGGGTTCCTGCTTGGACCCCTAAAAACACTCCATCAGCAAGTCCAGACAGTGAGTGCAGCCTAATTAGAATTTTATATAGCTAAACATACTCCTAGCCTTAAAACCAGAGAGTAGCGTTCAGCTAAAAGGGCAGCATTTATTATTTATTATGTATTTATTATTCAGACTCTTTTTAACCACACCTTCAATATTTCTGTTTAGAAATTACTGAAGTTAGAACAACAGTAATATTTCTTTTGCAATTTATTGCATAAAAAGAGACCCATGTCTGTATTAATAACAAAATGCATTTTTATATAAAATAAAGATTGTAAAATGATGTGCTGGTTAAAAATCAAGTAGATGATTCATAAAATATCTACTATTGATCATAGCTAATAAGCAATAAGCATTTTAGAGCAGACAAAGGGCATATTAGCCGTGTGATAATGTTTGTATTTGACATCATTTTTGGGTCTGACTTTCAGACAGTAATGCATGTGTCCTTATAAGTGTGGATGTCACCTCATGTTTTAATGTCATGTTTAACTAATTCAATTGCTTGAGCTGTCCTGCCATCAGCTGTAAAAAGTTTAACATGATCCCTTTACGAACATAAAACATGAAAAAAATTGTGGAATTGATGTTTAATTTTCTGAAAGTTTTAAGGTCCGTTAGTGTAAGTGCAGCGTAAAATGGCCATTTGTCACACGTGAACACACCACAGCACAGCACACAGTGTGAAACTGTTCTCTGCATTAAATCCATTCACCAAGTGAAGCAGAGGGCAGTCAACGATTGCAGGGGCAATTCCCAAACCACCAGGTCACCACCCATCCAATGTGCTAAGAATGTAGTTGGGTATAGAGCTCTGGTGGAATGCAACTAATAGTAGCAGAACGTAGACTTGAAGCATGGTACTCTCTCTTGTGCCAGGTTTTAGATGAAATGTTGCTAGCTCAAACACAATTAAAAAAACACTGGCACAATAGAGGTCATCATTTTTCACAGCAAAATAGTTTCAAATATTAAGGGAGACCTAGTCAACAAAATAGCGTTTTCATTGTTGCAATGGTGATGCTACAGACCTTCAGATTTGCAGCTTTGTTCTGTGCCAAATCGAGCATGTGGCCCACCTTTCTACTTGAACAAAAGTGTCCACTTAGCCAGTTCTCAGACTTTCAGAGTGTCAGCTGCCCCATGCCAGGGAAAGGTCAGTTTATAACAGTGAGGGCAAAAAAAAATTACTAATTGGACCATATTCTTTATATTTTACTTAACTGACCACACTGTACAAAACAGTGTGTGTTGATATTTGATATTTGTAAATGACTTTTCAAAGTTTGAATTTTTTTTCCAAACTCATATGGGTTAGGTAGGTGACCACCGCGGTAGGCCACTACTGATTTGCAAATGCCAAATTTGATGAGGCCAGTGTTTAAATACCATATGTCACCTGATGAGTATTGCTTGAAATTCTCTCAAGGTCAGGTTCTTGTTAGCTTGCCTAGAGCACATTACAATTAAATGAAGCTGGCTGAAAGCAGTACACCTCAAAACAACTAGAATTGAATATTCATACTGCTTTAAAGAATGTAGCTTAAATATAACAGGCATGCAATGTTATGTTATTGAATAGCTTCAAATTAACCACATTTAACTTGTATATCTTTAAAGCAATTCTAAGAGAAATGAACCTTTGGGTGCTTCCTGTGTGGAGATAAATGGAAATGTCAATGTTATATGCAGAGGAGAATTATATAAACATTTCTATAGGAGCTTGGAAAAAAAGTTTTTAATCTAAAAAACCTGTAGAGCTGGAAGAGGTAGAATGAAAAGACGCAGCGATCCTACAATTGAAGAGCTCTTCAATGCAGAAGTTAATTCTAGAAGGCTAAAGCAAATCTGCTGCAGTCATTAAAATAAGTGTATTTTTGTGAGTGTGTGAATGTCACAAATGATTTAGGCTCTTGTCCAATTAAATGGCTCTTAAAATGGAAAACCAAATGAAGCATTTCAGTTTAAAATATATCATATATATCAAAAAATATTATACAATCATTATACAATGAGCTACAAAAATGGCCTGTTTGGAATTCAGTTTGGAACCCCTACATCTGATTCAGAATGCAGCAGCATATCTGGTCTTTAATACATTAAATTGTTCACACAGCACTCCACACCAGCAGACACTTCAGACACTGTCTTCCTGTGGCCAAAGGCCTCTCAGAGCATCAAGCACAGCCTGACTTGAACCACCTCTTTTCAAAGGCCAAAGACCTGCATCAAGACTCTTCTCAGTGGTGGAATGAATTCCAGGCCGTTAGAACTGCTGAGACCCCCTGTCTTCAAACCGTGACTGAAGGTCCCCCTCTTCACTGAGCACCACAACCACAACTTAACTAACACAAACTTCACAAATAACTTAAAAAAAACATATTCTTTGTCTTCTGTGTGATCTAATATAGCCCTGGTTCAGCTTAGTTTGCTAGAAGCCCTTAAATGAAGTCTAGGTTTACTAGTGTGAGGGAAATGTCTTCTATGTAGACTACTAAGCATCCATATACATCATTCTGGACAGGAGTGCCTGCTAAATGGTGTAAAAGTAAAAATGTAAAGTAAATGTAAATGAGATGTCATAAATTCCAACACATTCATATCTGACTATTTACAACAATTTAGCTCGCCACTGAGATTGAAGAAATAAAGGTTTTGCTCTAACTGCAGTCTGAGGAAGAGGATTGTAGAAACATTAATAAAACTGAAATGGTAATACTGTCCTCTGTGATTTCCGTGACTTCTTGACTGCTTCTTGTGATTTTTACCAGTTTGTCCCCAGTTTGTTTATAGCTCTGCTTGATTTGATCAGTGTCAAATGAGTAATCAAAGTCAATGAGTAATCATGTAAAACGATTCTTCTCAATATTGAAAAAAATAATTGAAAAAAAAAAAATGAAATTATAATTATCAAGCAGCCCTGGTAGAGTCATGTTTTACCCTACAACACATCCTTTGCCACTGGGTGCCACACAAAGGCAAAGGATAATAGATCCAACCCCATGCGTAACAGTTAGCAAGATGTTCTTTGATTTAGATGCTTCACCTTTTTCCTCCAAACATAAAAAACTGCTGGTGAGTGGAAAAAAAGGGTTAAAATTGTGTAGTGTGAACTTAGCCTTAGTTGAGTGTATGTCACAATGCTTATTATTATTATTATTATTATTATTATTATTATTATGAATAGTAGTAGTAGTATTATTAGTATTAGTAGTATTATAATCATTGTTGTTGTTGTTATTATTATTATTATTTGGTCAAAGTCATGCTCAGGCACAGTGATGGCAGCATGCACCTGTATGAATAATGTAGTCCCTTCAGCTACGCTGTATTAACATTCCATGCTGCAGTGTTGAAAAAGAACCTCAGCAGTGAAGAATCTGTCACAGCTTCAAAGCAAGAACACCTCAGATGTTGAATCAAGCCATGTCACACACATAAATCACTGTCACACACAGCGAGGAGCCACAATTACGGTGCTTCCTGACCCACACGGACACACACGCTCTATTATGAGTGTCAAAACTTGAGTGAGTCACACAGATATGTATTTTTAATGTAACAGTCAAGTACAACAAATGTTAAGATCAAAATGAAAAAGAAAAACTTGTTGAACCACATCTTTTGATACAATACCATACTGTTGCTGTTAGAAAGAAAACTTCAGGGACATCTTAAACATCTCTACTAGTACAGCTGCTGTAATAAAATGCAATTGGAAAGAAATAACATCATTATTTTGAGTTGAGTTTTGTGATAGAGTGGGTAAATATGACTTATTCCAATTTTCAATTAAATTAATATGTGAGTTCAATATTATGCTTCTTCAGAGTGAAAAAATGATTCTTCTAAGTAGTGCGTGCATATTTTAAATGGTTTTCAAGTAATTGAGAAAAATGTTACAAATGCCCTGATTTCTTCAACATATCCATATTATGCATTGTAGTGCAACCTAAAACATCTGGCATTGAATCTGAAAGCTGTGAATGGACACAAAGTCTTCCAGGAAAGGACTAAAAACAGAAACAGCAAAAAGGCCATCATTTATGCTGTTTTTTGGTGTGATGGAGTTTATGTTTGAGTTAATTGGTGGGTTTGTTCTGTTGGGATGGTCTGGACAGGTATGTGGACCTTGTGCTGCGCCCATGGTGGTTCCATGGTAACAAGAAAGGATGTTGGAGGGACCACTCAAGCTAAGATGCCATGCTGCCATTGTTTGTAAGAGCTGGAAAGGATTGTTGGTTCGATTCAGATTTTCTCTTGGCTTTTTCATGCTAGGAATTGGAGTCCTTAAGGTGAACAGCACTGAAGCCAGAGAGGCAGCTCTCTTGTTCTCTCTCTCTTTCGCTCTCTCTCTCTGAAAATCAAACTAGCTTATTGAGGTGTTCTAAAGCCTTGGCCACTACACTTATGGCCATGACATTTGAATACAAGACATGAGAAGTGAAAGACTGATAGCTTCTGGTTAATTAGGTTTATGCTTTTGTAATGTTGACCAGACTTGTTTTGTATCGGAGTTAAATGGTGCCTCACTTACAGTTTTTTGAGCGATCACACATTCGTTTTGAGATTAAAGTTTCAGCCACTCACAACTGTTCCATTTCTGTCAGGGCTTTTTATCAGTACCCTGCACAAATGGCCCTGTTCCTCCCCAACTACAGACTAAATAAAGGCTGCTCAAGAGGCATCTGCATTGAGAACAAGGAGTTACATTCAGGCACTGTACTTTAGGTGAAGTCCCCAAGATAATATGCCCCCTTCTCATTTTAAGCATTACATTTTTTTTCACAATTCCCCCACAGTTTAGTTGTTTCCAATTTCACTCATGTTATAGCCATTCCCAATTATACAATACCATCTATGCTAAAGGAGTAAAGGCTAGTATGTGCTTCCTCTGAATCAAGTGAAACAGGCCACTTTTCAGATTTCTGCAAAGAGAAAATCAGTGGATAGTACAGCACGTTTGGAGCAGAATACTAGTCAATTCTGACAGGCCCATGCTTAGACAGTTGCACCCCTGACCTTTGATTGTGGAGAGAATAAAACAAAAGCTTTGAAAGACTGTGTATGTATTTTTTCAGTTGTACCCAATTTCTCCCATTAACTAGGATTTCCCCAACCACACACAATACCACCAGCCCTGGGGGGAGGAGGACAAGTAAATCCTTCACTCAAATACGAATTGCCACTAATTACACCATTGGACAGTTTAATACATATGGAGTAGAACATTAAATGCCAGTACTTTTACGTCAGCTAACGATACTCACCTTTGCTAGCTTCACACCGACTGATGGGCGAGGGACAGGCCCATCCTACTCATTTAGAAAAAGTGCAGCAAATAGTGCTCCTAGCCATGAATGGCTTTGCATCACTGGGGACTGAACTCACCAAAGTAAGTTAGGCCTTTGGCGTGTGAAATTCACAAACAAGGTGCAATAACAAGGGTCCCCTTTAGCATCACAATTTTTTTTATTTTGAACAAAGTTGTTCACTGCAGTGTTACTGGCAGGCTAGCTAGAGTGAGCATTGACAAGGACTTTAGTAAAACTGCCCCCCTCCCCACTCTCTGAAGCGAGTGATACCAATTATGCTGTCATGGAAGTCTGTGACATCAACTGGGACTCAATTTGCAGTCTCCCAATTATAGGGCTTTAATACTCAGGGTGCTTTCACATCTGTGGTTCGGTTCATTTGGTCCAGACCAAAGGCAAAAAAAGATACATTGGAGCATTTTTCTGCAGTTTTGGCTCCTTTTCACACCACACTGATTGCTCTGGTCCGACCCAGTTGAAACAAACCAAAATGCAGTCATGTGACAACATCTACATCACTCGTTGGCCAGATGTGCCATTGAACGTATTTTAAACTCCTTTTTGATTGGTCAGAATTAACGTGCAGGAAAATTCCAAAGGAACTCCCGGAAGTAAACAAAGCTGGTAGACAACATGCCACTTTTTAGTATGGAGGGACAACTGCGCTGGCTGATTGTATTCCTGGGTCATCGTATACTATATAGTTTGTATACATCACTTTAGACAAACTGTCACAAAGTCACTCAGCTCAGCCGTGGGTTCACCAAAACACCTCTCCTCTACTCATGGTTTTCCCCATACCCATACTGCATTGCGCAAGCCAGACAGTACTGAAGTAGCCTACCTCTGCTACTGCTCAGGTTGGCCTGTCATGGCAGCACATACAGCATCCAGACTTCCCAAACAAACACCAAAGAGCAAAGGGACTCACACATAACGGCCACACCAAAACAGACTACAGGAAGGAGAGACAAAACACACACACAGACAAAAGCAGAGCTCTCCAACAAGTAAGTATATGTTTCATGTGCATGTGTGTTTATGTATGTGTGTTTCTATGTGTTTCTGTAAACCTGCTAATAACGTCGGGTGTGCACCTCCCGTGGTAGTAGCAGTAAATCAAACAAACAATTTATGGTGAGCTAGACAGAGCCCTCTGTCACACAAATTATACATTTCGAGAATGAAGTGTGGATGCGGCTGGAAAACAATGTTTTAATGCACTGGAAACGGTGAAGGTGCATCGCAAGTGCAGAGCGCAGCTGACTACAGCAGCTGGATTAGTCAAAAAAGGCACAGTACTTTTTGCCGTTGGGTCTGTTCGAGTTCGGATCATGTTCTCACCACAAACGAACCGCTCCAGTGTTCGTTTGAAAGACCATCTCTTCAAGGAGGTCTCGCTACGCTTTTTTGGTCTGCTTTTGGTGCACACTCGGGTGCGATTGTTACATTCACACCTGCCCAAACGAACCGCACCAAGTAGGAAAACGAACTCTAGTGCGATTCAAGTCAAAACAGCTTCTTATTCAACGATTTCCTTTGTTTTTTATTGGCTACATTGTAGATTAATACTGAAAACATCACCTATTGCTCTGAAGACAGCTTTGCACACTCTTGACATTTTTTCAATCAGGTTCATGAGGAATCAACCTGGAATGGTATTAATTAACAGGTGTTCTTCGTCAAGAGTTCATTAGTGGAATTTCTTGCCTTCTTAATGTGTTAGAGATCATCAGTTGTGATGGTCGGGTTGGTGATCCTATTCCACTACAGTTCTACTCCACATTATGGCAAAAAACCACATAACTAAGTAAAAAGAAACAACAGTCCATCATTACCTTATTACAAAACATATTCTGGTTTGTTTAAATCTTTGATTTACTGCATAATTCCATGTGTTCCTTCATCATTTTGTTTGTTTTCAAAATTAATCTGCAATGTAGAAAATAATAAAACAAAGAATAAACATTGAATGAGTCCAAACTTTTGACTGGTAGTGTATAGTACATTTTAATACTGTTTACAATCGACCATTTTAAAATATGATATGTCACTAACTGAAAAAACCCCAAAACAAACAAAAAATCCCCCAGAAATATTACAAAGTACAGAAATACAGAATTGTTTTCCCCACAACTCCCTTGGCACCCCCCTGTGGCCCCTGTTTGAGAATTCTTGCTACAGGCCTCCCATAGCATGCCATGACTTCTCTTTTATGACTGTTGCCTTGATGCTATTGACTGTTTTAAATCTTTGAAGCTACAATGGAGAAATGACTATATTGCCAATTGCAGGAAGGCACATTGTAAATAGCGAATAATATTGTATAAGTACAACAATTTTAATGTCTTTCAGATCTGTATGCAGTGCTCATTTTTTAAAATGAATGATCCTGAATTAGATTCTGCTTCCAGAGGGTGACACAAACATTAGAGATAAGGTGTCAACACACAGATTTGGTATTCAACAAACTACATACAACACAAATAATGTCCTGACACACTCTCCTCCCCTCAAATGACCTTTGGGGCCTTTAGCCTATGGAGCATCAGCTCTTGGAGGGAAGAAATAACAGTTCACTGCTCAATAAATTCTGTTCCCAAGTCTAGAGAATGATGCTTTAAATGCTGATTACAAGCACCAGCAGGATTTCTATAGTCACACTATAATTTTATACATAATGCTGAATCACTTCATATGAAACATGCACTGTGCACTGATATGCAACTGGTAAGTGCCATCAAGCTTTGGTAGCAAGTTTCAAAGCCAGTTGGTTGCATGGTTAGCAGAGGTAAGCACAGGCTTGTGCCTTTCTCTAATGGGTATTGCAAAAACACCAGAAGAATTTGTGAAATGATAACAGCTATTTTGAAGCAATGGAGGGAGAATTTGTCTGTGTTCTAGCCAACAGTGGGGATTTTGGGGGGATTCTTCAACAATGGGATCTTCTGTTTTATTCTGATGACTGTGCCTCGTGTCAGTAGATGGGTGATTGATGAAGCTTTTTAAAAAGACCAGGTAACTGGTGGGCTATCAGGTAAACACACGCTCTTCCTTTATACAGTGTTTTTGGTAGTGTCCGCACAAAATGTCATTTCAAGTAAACAATAAATGTGCCAGTAATCCTTGCTTATAAATGAGCAAATCAAGGATATTCAGACATTGAAATGTGTGTGCTGAAGCTTACATATTTTACTTTACACCTGATCAACACAGATGTGAAGATCATTTAAATGTTGATTGGCAACGTCATGAAGCAGATACAGAGACATAATTATGTTTTATACATTATGTTAATGCAGCAGTCCATTATTAACAAAGATCACATAACATGACAAAGACAGGCAAACAAACAAATGTTAATACAGTAATCCCCCAGTTTTTATACGGAAATCCCCACAATAATGTAGAAACTGCAAATATCCTCCTATTTAGCACTAAAATGCAAAATGCTTAGTGGTGGGCCATTATCGGCGTTAACGTGCTGCGTTAACGCGAGACCCTTATCGGACGATTAAAAAAATAAAGCCGTTAATCTATTAGGGAGCTGGGTCTATATTACGCAAGCTATGATGACTTTTACCTTGATATTTTAGCGCGGATGTCAAGCTACCTAATATCCTCGCTCAGTGGATTGCCACCAGCTGCTGCCAGCCCATCAGCGTGGTTGAAGATGGGCTTGTGAGGCGAACGATCATAAGGAGAATACATGACTAGCACGCCGCAGAGAAAGCCGCAAAAGACTAGAAGGTGGTAGAGGCGAGGTGTGTAGCACTGACTGGGGACCATTGGACATGTTTAACTGAATAAACAGTTAGTAAACACAAGTACATCTTATTGAACATAATTTATTTTCATCACCAATTGTAGAACAGCTTTCTCAAGCAGTTTGTGATGCATTTTGGAAACAAGAGATGAGCCCCTGGACTAATGCGCCACCTGGCTTGAGAAACCCAGTCTCAAAAACGTACTTTTTGGGAAGCACACACATTCTGAAAGCCTTCGACAGAATTCAAATTCAGATCTATCTAGACTGATTCCAAGATTACAGTGAGATTAATCTAGATTATCTAGATGAAAGAAATTAATCTATGCCCACCACTATATATATATATATGCATTCTAGAGGCAATGATACTGCTTTCTGTCAGGCTTTATTCAACAAAACTGAAACTCAAGATTGGCACGAGGGCCGATGCAAAACAAAACAAAAAGCAGAAGCATCCACACAACCCAATAAATGTGTTGGAGAACCCACAACCCCAAACAAAAACAAAACCCCTTAAATACAAAACACAAATCCCAAAGGAACCAATAACTAAACACAAGCACTTAACTTAACTGAACACACCTGAACCTAATTACAAAATCAAAGTCCCAAAAGTAAACCTGAAAAACACTAACATAAACTCACAGCAGCCTCTGGTGGCCTCTAAGATAAAGCTGAATTTACAGGCGGGAAGTTTGAAAGTAACCAATCCGTGAACGTTATGCAGAGAGAGAGTGTGTGTGAGAGAGAGAGTGAGTGTGCGTTCGCACGTGTGTGTGACTGCTCTGTGTGTTGTCTTTGTATTTTAGTGTTTCAAATGTATTTTATTGGTTTAAACCAAATTTCAACAGTTATCTCAGTTTATTTAGTATTTGTAAGATGTGCCCTGTCTAAGTATGTGGGTAGAGAGAGTTATTTCAGCGTTTCTTTAGCGTACGAGTCTTTGTTCCGCACGCTGCTAATGCTAACTGCTAATGCTAATGGTTTTTAAACATTTTCCTCCGGGATCAATAAAGTTTTCTGATTCTGATTATTTATTTCTCCTTGCTGCTGCCGTTTGAAGCGTCTGTGGCGCTCCAGACCAGTATCCCCCCTATGGATTGTCTCAGTGTTTCTTGTTTTTCATTTTGTCCTTAAAGCCCTGCATTTTTATAACAGTAAATTAAATTAAAAGACGCAAATATGAGTTTATCTACATTTTCTTTAAGGGTAATGCATTAAACTTTTTAAAATGAAATTAAAGTGTTCTGGGATCATATTTGGGGGCATATTTAGGGTTTACACTATAAAAATAGGCTTTTATTTTACCAAAACACAACGCGGTTTTTCAGTATATGCGGGTGCTCTTGGAACACAACCCCCAGTTAGACTTCTTGCACAACATTGTGTTATTATGGAAAAGCCAGGACTAGTAGTGTGGTCAATCAACAGGTTCAAATCTGCACTTTGGACATTTTACATTTGCGTTTTTGTGTCAATTAACTGACAGAATACAAAAAAAGTAAAGCGTGTTTTTCTGCAAAACAGGGGCTGTGAATTTCAGAACTCCAGACCAGTGTTACCATCCTGGATTATCTGCTTTTGCTGCCCGCCCTCTTACAAAACTACTCACACCGACTTCAACAGAAGTTACTGCTACAGTATCTAAATGAACCCACTGTGATTAGGTTTGCACACTTTTCTTCTCCAGAGTATTCTCTCTTGCTATCTGGTATCGATCAGAGGTCGGAAGAGAAGTTCTCCTTTTCAGTCTTGGTTCCTACTTAGGTTTCTTCCTCCAGCTTTAGGGAATTTTTCAAATCATAAGAAAAATATCACATTTTTTACCTGTGACACGGACTGAACATTTAGAAACTGCCAACGTGCTAGCTGGGGCGGCTGATGCCCTTGTGGTTAGGGAGTTGTGATCAGAAGGTTTAGGTTCAAATCCCAGGACTGGCAGTGGCACCCCTTGAAGTACCACTCACTGTTCACCAGGCACCATGTTGCCGGCAGCCCACTGCTTCACTTAGAGAGTGGGTTAAAGGGAGAGAAAGAATTTCACATTATTCACACTGTGCACTGTGCTGTGTTCATGCGTGACTATGAGGGGCCATTTTATGATACTTCATTTCTTCACTGCATGACCAACAATTAAGAAATAATGACTGTGCCCCTAAGTCTGTTATCGTTCTGACTTGCTGCTTTCTACTGTGCCTAATACAAAAAGCAATTCAGACTGAGACAGGCAGTGTGAATGTGTGGAGCTAAACTGCTGTAGGCTGAATATGCAGATATGTGTAGATATCATGCTGGCAGATATCATACTGGACTGTATGGACTGTCAGAAATGAATGGTATGATATGAAACCTTTTAGATACTATATTGTGTGCGCTGTAAATCTGTTTGTAATTTCTGAACCAGATTATTTGCATTTTAATATGTCATGATGAAGTTTTTAATATCCTTGTGCTTTTATCTGTTGCTCTGATCTTGTAAGACCATTCCCATCAGAAGCACCACAATTTACTGTGTTAATCCAACCGTAACACAGTGCTAGAATGGGGCTATCTGAACATCTGTGTACAAGTCCGAGATAGCATGGGTAATGTGTTGCATTTTAAATGTATTTACAGACTAGACTAAGTTAATGGGCCCCTTCTTGATTTCCCAAATGGAGTTATTTTATGGCTTCCAGCAGTTGTTTTGCTTGACAACAGTTATACGAGACATAAGGGCATTCCTTGTTTTTAAACTGATTAAATATGCAAACTCTTCTGTTTCCCCATGGTGTTTATGGCTGTTTATTTCTCATATCTCAATAATTAATATATTAGTCCAGATTCAATTCTATTGTATTAATATTTGAGCTTGATGAACAGTTATTGTTGTGGATATTGTATTATTCTGTGGGAAATTTTCTTTTTACATTTTTATTTTTTATTTTTGCTAATTCTATTTTTCATTTTTGCTAAGTAATTCTAGACGTAAATAGCAATGAATGTATGTAGCTGATTTAATATATTAATAATTGTCATCTAAATCTCTAGACATTTCAGGGTTAAAATGCTAATTGTGCCCAAAACATAACACCAAACTGCTTTACTTATTGCAAGTTCTGAGTATTAGTAACACATGGCTTTTGCTAGTTTTAAATTCTAATGTCAAAATATGACTTCTACTGTGAGAATTACATTTATTTCTATTCATTAACACAAATATTTAAGTGAGTGGATTTATGGGGTCCACAGTAGCCAAACACCACAGGACAGCTTTGAATTCATCGTTCTGTTCTTCTATATTCTATATTCCCTCAGATTTGTAGGCGGGCTATTAATATGCTCACTAACTTAACACTAACCAGCTCAAGATAAATAGGTTTATTGTCATTTTAGCCATGTACACAGTACACAGTGAAATGAAACAACGTTCTTCCAGGTCCTTGGTGCAAAACAGAGCACAAACACCACAAGACAAAATGCACAGCATGCAAACAGCAAAAAAAAAAGAGAGTGCAAAGAAAAAACAAACAAGAGTAACAAGACGTTTAGTGCAGTCAGTGTTTGTATGAACACAGTATTATGACCAGGGATTGACATAAGCGGTACGCAAGCAAGAACTGGCGTCTGTGGTACAACAAATGTGCACCCGTTTTCAGTCTTCACTGCGCAAATGCGTACTTAATTTGAGTAACTTCATACTGGATCTCTAGGTACCACCACTCAGGAAAGGAAAAC
>JBBPCY010037592.1:0-13739 GCA_037974405.1 Brachyalestes nurse
GTGTGTGAGTGTGAGGAAGGGGTGTGTGTGAGTGTGAGGAAGGGGTGTGTGTGAGTGTGAGGAAGGGGTGTGTGTGAGTGTGAGGAAGGGGTGTGTGTGAAAACTATGATTTGATTTTTGTAGCTTATTTTCTGTATATGGACTGAAGGGGGGTGTGAATGTACAATCTGAAACAATATTTACAGACTTTGTCTTTTTAATTCCAGAAAATTATGAATGAAATGGTCTTTGATATGTGGAAAGGCATTACATTTGCAATATGTAGCAGGAAAATTGCAATATTGATATTTTGTCCATATCAAGCTCTATTGAATAATATTTGTGCTTGAAATGCCCATCCCTAATCAATATGCAAGTCAAGTTCTGTTTATGTGAATGGAGCTTTTCAACAGACCTAAAACTGGAGGAAGAAATACTGAGAGGAGCGGACATGTTCTCCTCAGAATAACGAGAAGTGTTGTGTGTTATGAGACGAGTTAACGAGTGTCTGAGGGACGAATAGTAATCAATATTGATGGTGAAGGAGAGATAAAGGTCACCCATCGTTCAATGAACGTAAAACAACCAGAACAGACCAGATCCTCAGGATGAACTCCAGCTGTTTGAAAGTGCAAGGTGTCAATGGAGAGGTGCCTTTCATCTATTCATCCGCCCTTTACTCTTTCCATCCATCCATCCATTGCTTCTTTCCTTCTTTACTTCCTTCCATCCATCCAATCACCCATCATTCTATCCTTTCACCCATCCTTCATTCCTTCCTTCCACCCATCTATCTAGCAAACGTCCTTCCTTCCTTCCATCCATCCAATCATCCTTTGTTTAAATACATTGCAACTGCAGCTGTATGTGTTCAGAACTGATCAGAAGAAACAGGCATAAAAACAAAACTAATCAATAAAAACACAAAGCAAAGTGTAAAAATACTGGAATCAATCATATCAACTTTCAGATAAGACAAACCAAAATAAACAGATAAAAATACAAATCTAGCCAAATTTGTAACACAAATAACAAAAATAACAATAAAAAACCTAAAATGTTATTTTTGTTATTGTGAATGTACATATTTTGTATACGCACATATACACACACACACACACACACACACACACACATTTATATATATACACACACACACACATATATATATATATGTATATAATTTATGTGCGTTTTGTGAATGGGTATATATTTGTACACAGTTGTAGGAGAAGATCCCCCAACCCCCGAAGCTTACTGATCAGAGACCAGCGCCGCCCTGTCGGCTCTGCTGTTTCAGACTCTCCACAGTAACAAAGCTCACATAATACAGAGGTCAGAGGTCGCAAGTGGGTCAAAGGGTCGACAGCTGAAGAGCAGCCAAGCCACGGGGGTGCAAAGTAGGGTGTGTGTGTGTGTGTGTGTGTGTGTGTGTGTGTGTGTGTGTGTGTGTGTGTGTTTAATGGTGAAGGTGGACAGCAGTTTGTTTATGTTTTGTTTACTGTTGTGTTGATCTTGTTTATCCCACAGAAATGTCCCACAGATTTACTTTGGAGTAAAAATAAAAAGACATTTTGCTGCTCTTAACTTTGTTCTGTCCACTTTCTGCCGTGACAAACCAAATTTCCCTTGGTGGGACTAAAAGGTTTATCATATCTTATCTCTTCTCTTAGTGTTAATTGCACACACTGATCTAATCTGGACTTGACTTGCCTGTATTAACGGAAAACCTGACTTACAACTCGAGTCAAACACACCCGTATCGACTCAAGACTCGGCTTGAGACATGATTTGAGACTTGGGGCTGGATTCGAGGCTTTTTAGTACTGGCTCGAGACTGGACTCAGGGTTTTCAGTACTGCCATGTTGCCTGTACTGATGCGAAACTGTATATTTTGGTTAGAAATGCAACGTCAGTACTGACCCAGCACCGACTCGGGACTCATCTTGAGAATTGTCTGTCTTGACTCAAGACTCAACTCAAGATCTGAATGGAATGGAAAAACACAGAAAATAAAAGTAACATGTAGAATAAAAGCCCTTTAACAGATGAAGTTTTAAATTATTGCTGTAACAGCACCCCCTGGCTTCCAGCATTGTTACTGCATAGACTTTAATTGGCAGCTTAATGGCAAAACGGACACAGAAAACATTACAGTGTGTGTTTATCTGTGTGTGTCCACAGCTACTCAAACTGGACACACACACACTGTGGGCAGGTGTTTGGTTCCTGCCCATTTGCGCTAGACACACACACAGACACACACACACACAGACACAGACACACAGACACACAGACACACAGACACACAGACACACACACACACACACACACACACACACACACACACACACACACACACACACACACACACACACACACACACACAGACAAACACGCACATACATGCCAAACAGATTAGTTGTCTATTTGTAGTATTATTTTGTAAACAAAAAAGAGACAGAGAGGGAGGGAGAGGTTCTGTTTATGTTAGAGCGATTTTATAATCAGAATAATTGTCTTTACACTCAGAGCTTTATATTTATACTTTTAGACATCTGACAGTTCATCAATCACTAAAACACACCAAGCTCGGGCTGCGTCCCAATAGCTGATGCACCAACTCACTGTTGAAGCGAGCAGCATGCAGGACACTCAAGACCATGACACACACAACAAAGAAACACACTCGCTGTTGGATGATTTACATTTTAAGATTGTGCCACCTGACAAGTCAAAGCCACACCGGCAAACCACCCTGCCAAGCTGCTGTTTTTGTTACGTGTCTTTAAACCCCCGTTTGTAGAGTGTTTATCATAACCATGGCAACCACAGCTTGTGCTGCCGTACAACAAGCATGATCATTCTGTTTACCGAGTCATGCGCCAAAGTCAGGCGGTGACACCAGCATCGAGGTGAACACTGTCTCACTGATGAGGTGATGTTTAGCTGCTCTGCAGTCAGACTGAGTCAATTCAATAACAGTTCACCACACAAATGAACACAATGTTGAATTTTAGTGAGGAACACTGGCGTGTGAGCAGCAACAGACAGAACTGTTAAAAACTCTCTGGTAAAGGCTGGAAGATCTTAAAGATCCTGTAGGTAATGGAGTTCAGACTGAACTGAACACAGCTTTCAATTTGTGTAGACTTTAGGTACTTATAAGCTATTGGTGGGGTGTGGGTGCTGAACCAGCACCACCACTTAAACAGCAGCGCTGCAGTTAGAGGAAAGTCCAGGCAGGAGCAACATGCCCAGAGTGAGTGATGATAAAGAAAAATACTCACAAAAGCCGATCTGGTGGCAGCCATAAGGAGGGATGGAGGGAAAAGAAGAACGAGGGGACAGAGGGGAGAAAAGACTGGAGAAAAGAGTGGATGAGTGTCTGCCCTTCTTTTTCTGTGGCTGTGCTCCCTCCTGCTCTCCACACCGAACTGCCGCAGATTCTCACACTCGCAGGCTAATCCCACACACAGGCCCGTATTAGCATCAGCTTTGTGTCTACACACACACACACACACACACACACACACACACACACCAAGACCCTCATGCAAGTCAAATCTTCCCTTGTGTGAACATTAGAGTCCGACTGACTGTGTGTGTGAGAACAGGAAGCTTTACACACACACACACGCTGTCACTCAGACCAGCAGAGTGTCCCAGGCCATCCAGCCATGACCAATGGGACGAATACACAACTCCACAGAGAGAGAGAGAGAGAGAGAGAGAGACTGAGAGAGAGAGACTGAGAGAGAGAGAGAGAGAGAGAGAAACTACAGTGGGGAGACAGACAAAAAGTGAAGAAATCAAAAAGAGGGACCGGGAAAGAGGAGAGAGAGAAAAACAGAAAGAAGATATAAAGACAAAATGTAAAAACAGAAATAGAGAGAGGAGTGATAGAGACAAAAGAATGAGAAGCCAATAAAGAGAAATTAAGAATAAAAGAAATTGAGCAGGAGAAGAGAGACAAAATAAAACAACAGACAAAAAAGGAAGCAGTGGGGGTAAAGAGAAAGACAGAGAGAGAAGGAAAGAGAAAGAAGAAAAAAAAACAAACAACAGAGATGGAGATGAGGACAAAAGGAAGGAGAGAGGGAGAGAGAAAATGAGAGTGAAAAACAAAAAGTAAAGAAAAAATGAGAAAGATGAAAATAGGGATATAAAGAGGAGAGAAAAGAAATGATATAAAAACAAGTCTAGCAAAAAGAGAGAGAGAAAGAGGGAACAGAGTAAAAAAATTAAAAAGGAATAAAGATGAGAGACACGGAGGAACTAAGCAGAGAGAGACAAAGAGAAGAAGGAGGGAGGAAGACCAAGACAAAACAAAACAGATCAAGAGACAACAAAGAGAGAACAACAAAAAAGAGATCAACAGAGAAAATGAGAATGAAAGAAAGAGAAGGGGGGGGTAGAGAGAGAATAAAAGAATAGAGTGTGCAAGTGTCTATTTGGGGAACATGGAAATTTCTCATGGATAAAGAGATCGCAGGATGGTGTGTGTGTGTGTGTGTGTGTGTGTAAAAGAATGTGTTACTAAAACTGGATTTTATTTATTCATTCACTCATTCATTCATTCCTCCCTTCATTCTTTCATTCCTTGCGTCCTTCATTCCAACCCTTTCATTTAGTCCTTCCTTCCTTCCCTTCATTCATTCCCTCCAGCTTTCATTTATTCATTTAATTCCTCCCTTCCTTCATTTCTTTCTTCCCTTCCTACCTTCATTCATTCATTTATTCATTCATTCTTTCCTTCATTCATTTCTTTCTTCATTCATTCAGTCACCCCTTCACTCCTTTCTTCATTCACACCTTCCTTCATTTATTCACCCCTTAATTTCTTCCTTGCTTTCATGAATTCATTCCTTGTTTCATTCTTTCATTCGTTCCTCCCTTCCTTCATTAATTCCTTCATTTATTCCTTCTTTCTCTCATTCCTTCATTAATTTATTCCTTCATTAATTTATTGATTCACCCCTTCTTTTCCTTTTTCATTCACACCTTCCTTCATACATTCACCACTTCATTCCTTCCTTCTTTCATTAATTCCTCGCTTTATTTCTTTCTTCCTTCTCTTCATTCATTCTTTCTTTCCTAACACAGAATCTAGCTAAAGTTAGCCTTGTTGGACTCGGGGCCCCACTGTGGTAGCTTTAGACTTTTCTGCTTTGCTAATTTGCTTGGCTAATGCTACATAATAACCTCTCTGGGATTAGCCAGCTACAATGATAACAGTAACATTAGCTACATCAGCCATTCAGTATTCAGAAAGTCAACCAATCAGCACTTAGTAGTCAGAATGCTGACCAATCAGGAATCAGTAGTCAGAATGCCCACCAATCAGCAATCAGTAGTCAGAATGCTGACCAATCAGCTCTCAATAGCTGGAATGCTTTCGCCCAAAAGCGAGGAAAATGGAAATATTTTGATAAGATTTTTTTGTAGTAAATTCCATTACGTTCCAAAAGATTATAAAAATATAAAAAAAATTTTAGCCACTTTTCAGGACTCACTCACGTGCGCCCTGTAGTGTTTCTTCGTCTTTTAATAATTTAATGGGAAGAATAGGAAGTGGCTAGACTCCTCTTAAAAGTCCTTTAAGCAACAGTTCGTCTGTTTTATAGTATATGGTGCATTATATAACGTTTAAATTTTTCAGTGTTGATATTTAAGCGGACGGGTCGGGTATTGTCTGGACAAGCCAGAGCAAACACAAACAACTTATTAGCCAGAAAGCACCAAAATTTCACCAAAATCAACAGAACCAAACTGCGTCTCAGCTGAGCAACTACATCTGGATCTCTCACTCCATCTCTCCATCTGCCTCTCCCTATTCCTCCATCCGTACAGCATTCTTCTTCCACTCTATCCATCTCTCCTTCTGTCAGAGCAGCAGCGTCGCCACAGCTACAGTCCAACACACACAGTAACAGAGACACACTTTCTCTCTCTCTCTCACTCACACACACATACACATACACAAACACATACATACACACACACACACACACACACATCATCACAGCAGCACTGAGGCAATAAAGCAGAAGAACCACTGAGAGAACCCACATTGACAAAGACCCAGTGGAATCTCCATTTCTTCTTCCAGACTGTGTTTTTTCTGTTTCTCCAGAAAGTGTGTTTTCTGTGTGGATGTTTGTGCAGTTGCAAACTCTACAGACCTTTCCAGCTCTCAGTAGCCAGAAGGTCAACCAATCAGCACTCAGTAGCTAAAGCGCCAAACCAATTGGCAATCAGTGGCCGCAATGCTGATCAATCAGAACTCAGTAGCCTGAATGTAGATCAGTCAGCGCTCAGTTGCCAGAAGTCCAAACAATCGGCAATCAGTAGCCAGCATGTCAACAATCAGCACAGTAGTCGAAAAGCCGACCAATCAGAACTCTGTAGTTAGAGAGCCAAACCAATTGGAACTCACTAGCCAGAATACCAACAATCAGCACTAAGCAGCCTGAATGCTGACCAATCAGCACTTAGCAGCCTGAATGCTGACCAATCAGCACTAAGCAGCCTGAATGTTGACCAATCAGAGCTTAGTAGCCTGAATGTTTTCAGAAGTCCAAAAATTCTAAGAATTCCAAGAACTGAGCCCATTTGGAGAGATAGCAGACTTTGCTTGTAAAAGCGTCGTCCAGCTATAATTTTATATTTGATATTTTTATCTTATTAGCATGTTTAGTATATAGAGTACCATTATGAAGTATAATTTATTAAAACACATTTCCAACCAAATTTTTAAAGCACCTGGGTTCCTGGGCCAAGCAGTGTCCTCACACACCATGACAGCCAATCTGCTGATGGAACCAGAGAGCACTAATGAAGGGGAGGTCAGGGCTTTAATAGGGTGTGGGTGTGTTGCACTAGATCACAGAAAAAAACTCTCCCTTTTAGAACAGTTATTCAAAGATGCTACCACAAGGAGGCAGTAGCACAACATAATGTCACACACACACACACACACTCAGTGTGATGGGAAACAAAACAGCTTAACACTGCAGAGAAATAGTGAGAGCGAGAGAGAAATGGAAAAGAGAAGAAGGAGAGAGAAAAAAAGGCATGGACAAAGAATAAAGGACAGAAATAGAATGAGAGAAAACAAGAGAGATCAAGAGAAAAGTGTGTGCGAAAGGAAAGGCAGACATAAGACAGAGGGAAGAGAGAGGGAGAGAGACAGAGAGAAAGAAAGAGGGAGACAGAATGTGCAAAGGGGGAAAGAGAAGTGAGAGAAAGAAAGGAAAGAGACACAAAGAGAGAGGTGAGAGAGAGAGAGGAGAGAGATAAAGAAAGAAATACAGAGTGACAGAGAAAATGTGTGAGTGGAGAGAGATGGAGAGATAAATAAAAAAAGAGAGAAAGAGAAAAAGAAAGAGAAAGAAGGAAAGAAAAAAACAGTGAAGAACAGGCTCAAACTGAACTCAGATCAGTTAAAAGTTTATCAGAGCACACAGAACCTCCTCAGGCCACAGAACAGTTGTTTTAATTAATCCCCCACATGCTCGGTTACACACATACACACACACGCGCGCGCACACACACACACACACACACAGGACGTGTAACACACTTTCAGATACACACACTTTCAGTTATGATGCTATCGTTGACGTTGAGGTAATGATTTGGTTTGGGCTATTTTCTGTGTTAAATATCTACAACCCTTGTTCTATTATGCACTGTGTTTATTAGGCTCAGATAAATAAAAGATACAGGACTATAAAAATGCAACAGCTCCTCTAACAAATGAAACCAAAAATCATAATCCTTACTATTTAGGTACTCGAGGAGAGGCGTGTCCACAGCATTCCCTTCCTCCTTATTTTACTTTGATGCACAGCAGCCACAAAACATTGACTCTAATCTGATAGGATGCACCCAGATGCAACCGTTCAGCCCCGCCCACTTTATTCTGAATATATGTACCCACATGCATAAGCCACACCCCCTCCTCCATCCTCATTAATCAGATAGGGTGTAGCCACATGAATAACCCCACCCCTCCTCCATAATAATTTCCAGATAGAGCATATCAAGCTGCATAAGCCACAGTTTCTTCTCCATCCTTACTATTCTGATGGGGTGTGGCTAGATGAATAAGCCCCACCCTCCCTTCACCGACTTACTCTTCTAGGGTGTACCCAGGTGCATTAGCCCCACCTATTTTCCATCCACTTTGTTCTCATAAGGTGTACTCTGATGCTTAAGCCACACCCTCTCCCCTACACTTTCTCCATCTGTCACATTTGTCTAATAGATTACACCCAGATGCACGAACCACACCCTCTCTCATCCACTTTATTCTGACAGGATGCATAAGTCACATCACCTAATCCATCCTCATATTTCTGATAGGGTGTGGCAAGATCTCCAGTTTTCGCTAGAGACCGCATCGGACCGTATCAGTCTTCAAACTCACGTGTTTCACGTGTTTTCCCAGTGTTACAATCCTGTCACACACTTCAGTGTCACAATGACAAACAGCGACAGAAATGTCTGCTGTTTCTCTAATAAATAAATAACTTTCTTTCTGCTCAGTCACTTGAATCTACTCAACAACAATAAACAATCCGGCTGTTCATCCGCGAGGAGCCCTCAGACATGCCAACACGTCTCACACTGCAAAAGGCTACTGTTAGCTGGTAGAAAGAAGCGTGTGAGTGTGTGTGTGTATGTGTATTAGGTCATAAGTTCACAACCCCGGCTCTGACACTCCCCTGCCCAGGACAGTTTAGTGCTGACCCAAATTTACCATCAGCCCACTGGACATTTGCCCGGGATGCCCGATGGCCAGTCCTGCACTGGCTATGCCAGTCTTTCTTTTAATACACTATTTTGTTTTAGGCCTACAGAGAATGTTGTTATATCTTTCAACAGTTTTTAAAGCACTTGTTCTGAATGCACTTTGTTCATGCACTTCGTTCAGAGTATTAAAATGCACCTAAATTCACTAGTTTTATGAGAGAAGATATTTAATTGTATAATATTTCCGCTATCTTGCTTTTAGCCTATTCATGAGTGGGGCCAAGTAAAATATTTTATTTCAAATTTTATTGTGCATTGTTAGAATGCTAAAGAAATATTTTCATAGTTTTGTAACTGATTTATTCTTTTAAGCATGAAAATTAATTTATGCAATTGCAATGTTTGACTTTACAAGAAACTGGTATAATAATTCCTTTGGTTTTCGGTTTCGGTTTTCAGCCAAGTGTTTTCTCATTTTTGGTTTTGGCCCCAAAAAATAATTTCGGTAATTTTCTATCCCTAACCCTACTTATTATTGAGCTGATTAAGTGGAACAGGTGTGAACTACAGCCCACTGCGTTACATTATTACACAATTACATTAATAAAGTGGAAACATCGGCAGCATTTTCTATTATTATTGCTCTTCTTTTGTTCTTCTACTTATAAGTGAGTTTTGGCTCCGCTTCTCCTCCAAGGCTGTTTGAGATACTGGCACTGTTCCAACTCTGACACATTTTACTCTGTTAGGCTGCGTTCTGACACATGAAACCCATTCCTCTTTACCCTGTGTACACTAAAAGGGTGCATCCAGATACACAAGCTCCGCCCCTCTTTACCTAATGTCAGAAACCACATAAACAAGTCTATTAAACTTAGGCTGTGTCCAGATACTCAAGTCAAGCCCCTCTTTGCGCACCTAACTGATAATCTACCTTTACACACACAAGTCCTGCCCCTTCTCACCCACTGTACTCTGACAGGCTACATCTAGCTACACAAGCTCCATCCCACCTCTTCAACCACACTACTCTGAGGCTATATCCAGGTATACAAATCCTATCCCTCTTCGGCCTCTTAAATCGTTCCAGAAGGCCAGTGCCCCACCTCTCTTTACCCTCTGTACTCTGATAGGCTGCGTCTAGATGCACATGTCACATTTATACATAACAATATGTTACAGTGTAGAAACCACAAAAGCAAGTCCCCATAAGTCCCACCCCTTTTTACCCACATAACTATGATTGGCTGGTCCAGAAACACAAATGCTCCACCCCTCTTTACCCAACTTTACTCTGACAGGCTGCATCTTGATACACAAGGCCCTCCCCTTTTCACCCAAGCATACGAATCTTAGCTGATTGAACACATTTTGGAGTTTGATTTGAAATCAAATTACCACTTTAAACCACAATCAAGCTCTGCATTTTCCTCTAGACCAGCAGGGGGAGCTCTTACCTCGTCCCATTCCGAAGTGAAGGACGGCGATTTCTCTAGCCTCCTCTTGGCGGCGCTGCAGTTGGACACGGATTCGCTCCGGCTGCCCAGCCCCACCTCCTCCTCGCTGGGTGGAGACACCAGCAGGTCAGAGTCAGATTTGGAGAGGCTGCGGGCGAGTTTCAGGTCCCCCGGCCGCGCCCGACCAGCAGAGGGCGACGCGTGGGATGGCGAGTCCCGTGGCTCTTTGTTCACGGTGGCGTAGATCGCTTTGGGGTCAGGATCTGTGAGAATGCCTGCCATGGTGCCGGAGGAGGTGGGAGGGGCTGCCGAGGTTGCAGGGGTCACGGAGGTCAAAGTGTCTGAGCTTTGGCTGGATTTCAGCCTGAACGGCTGCTCCCCTCCACGGCTGTCGACCACAGGAGAAGATCCGTGAAGGAGTCCGGTGAACTGCTCAGGAACACTCCCGCTCACGTCCGTGGAATTCTCTGAGTCAGAGAGAGACAGAGAGCACGAGAGAGAGAGAGAGCGAGAATGAGAGAGAGAAAGTGTTACAGAGCACAGTATGAGATCAACTCCAGTCTAGAATCCACCCACAGTGTGTCCAGAACAGATCTGGTATTGTCCACACAGAGAGAGAGAGAGAGAGAGAGAAAGAAAGAGAGAGAGAGAGAGACAGACAGAGAGAGACAGAGAGAGGAATGAGCTTATAGAACCAGCGCACAGTTAGAAAACTCTAAACTCAGAGTGGAAACAGCTGACATTTCACTGAGAGGAGAGAGAGATTAGTGTCCTGTTCAAGCAACTCTATCTCACACCCCCCCAACGCGCTCTCTCTCTCCCTTTCGCCCATTTCTGGCTCTCCTTCCTTTCCCTCTCTCTTCCTCTCTCGCTCTCTCCCCCCTTCTTCATCTCTCGTTCTTTCTCTCTCCTCTCTCTCCCTCATCCACTTTCTCTCTCCCCCATTTCTGGTTCTCCTTTTTCTCTCTTTTCTTTCCCCCTTTTATCACTTGTTTCTTTTTCTCTTCTCCTTCCTTCTTTACCTCTTTCTCTCTCTCTCTCTCTCTCTCTCTCTCTTCTCATTCTCTGTACCATTTATGGCTCTTCTCCTCCACTACTCCTTTCTCACTCTCTCCCGCATTCTTTTACCATTTGTCTCTCTTCCTGCTGTGTCCTCTCTCTTCCACATTTCTATCTCTCCTTCCTTTCTTCTTTTCACTCTCTCCTTTCCTTTTTCTTGCTTCTTTCTTTTCAGTTTCCATTTTATCAGTTGTTTCTTTCTCTCTCCACCTCTTACACCATTCCCATCTCTCGTCCTATCTCTCCCTCTCGCTGTCTCTCTCTCTCTCTCTGTTAAGAACCCAAGTGTTAAAAGACTCACTGCACACTTCAGTACGAGTGGCAGGCTTGAAACAGGATAAGCAACTCGAAGAGTCCACACACACACGCGCACACACACACACACACACACAGTGCGATTACGAATTAAATCCATTCTGCAATGCAGTGAACCCGGTTTCTCTTTTTCTGTCCTCTCTCTTTCGCTCTCTCTGACACAAACCAGACGGCTGGGCAAAGAGCCACCACACACACTGTGGCTGGTGTGTGTGTGTGTGTGTGTGTGTGTGTGTGCGCGCGTGTATGTGTTTTGATCTGGTGTTACAGTGAAAGGGTCCTGGTGTTTGGTGATATGACGACCTCACAGTTGACCTCTGGTGTTCACTGTAGAGCTGCTCAAATGAACTAGTGCTGCTCAACTGATTGAGTTGGAGAGGCTAGATCTGGTCAACCGAGGCAAAGCTGGAGCAGCTAGAGCGGCTCAACTGAACCAGAGCTGCCCAACTGAACTACAGCTAGAGTGGCTAGTACTGCCAAACTCAGCCAGAGCTACACAAGCTCCCATCTAAGAGGACATTCTGCCTTTGGTCATGATTAGTGTTGTTGAAAATATCGATATATCAGTACACATCGATGCTGAACATTCTGAAACGGTATAATATGCATAACCCGCACTTTCAACACTATTCACATTCAATGCTCTTTTCTGTTTGACCTTTCCTAGGTTTGTTCTGCTGAAAGCTGCGACAGCTGCGGTGAGCTCACATCCTTTATGAAAAACCAGCTGAGTGGAGACACTCTGAACATGCACAAGTCCAAAGTAGGGGCTTCACACATGCAATCAGGGGTATGTTGAACAGTACAGAGGCTGGCAATCACTCAACACTTAGCAACATGTTTCATTAAACTATGGTTCCGATAACAACATCTGAACTAACCTGAACTGCAGTTACCATAAAGCACCTAACAGAGGCATCCGGATTTATCTATTAGGACAGCTCAAAGCTCCCCTGGTGTTTGTTAGAAATAAAAAACTGGGTCATTAAAAGGTTTTCTCTCCTGTCTGTGCAAACATGAGCCTCACTTCAATCTAGACTGGCCTCCTCCTGACTTCCAAAAGTGGCCAAATTAGAGGCTTCAGTACAGCTGCGGCACCACACTTGGATTTTTTTATTACAGTAAATTTATTATTTTTTATTATTTATTATATGTATTATATGTATAGTATTTATTATATACTGTTTATGTAACAGACTTTTGAATGTCTGTGTTTCTGAAGAAAAAAAATGAAAAGAAAAGAAAAGAAAGCATAGATTTATTTGGATATGATTTTCTTAAAAACTCACTGAAGTATTACATACTAAAGTTGAAGATAAGAATTATCATATCAGACAACACTAGTCATGACAGTAATTTCTAAGTGGCAACATCAGTATGAGAACTGTTCATCAAGAGCATCTTTGTTTTAGGTTTCCATGGCAACTAGATGCAAACAAGACAAGTGTTTCATTGGCTTAAAAAGTTCTGCAGTCCAATTATTATTGATCTGTTTAGGTATATTTTTAAAATTGCCAAACTTCCAAGGATTGTAGGGACCCATGGAAACAGTACTGTGCAAAATTCTTGAGTCACCCCTCATATCTCCATATTTTGCTTCCAAAGATCAAGGCTTTCTTGTGTTTCTAATGTAGTCTTGAGGAACAGGTGCAGATGATTCCAGATGATCAGGTGGTGATCAGTATACTGGTGGTGCTGAATGCTGAGTGGTTGGGTACCTTAATCTAGGCTCCTTGTATCTTTAGGCAATTTGCAGCCTGTCACAGTAAAACATTTTTCCACCATTTCTATGATCTTACCTACTCACTATGATAAAGACAAGACAGCTTGACATCAAATAGTATTTCTGCAGCAACATGGTGATTCAGAGTAAAAATATGAAGAAAGTATGGGGGCAGTGATGTAGGGCAAATAAAGCTCGGGGTCTGGTGTTTGTTTTCACTGGAGCAGAACCATCAGTCAGACTCGAACGCCATTGGACTGAACTGATCTGGGCTTAGAAATCAAACCCTGAAACTAAAGCAGTGCCGAGTCCACCCTCGGACATTTAATGCTGTTTAATTATGCAGCCTGGAAAACTACTGCACACATTTGTGTGTGTGTGTGTGTGTCACTCACATGGGGTTGGGTGGCGCTCTGGCTGCACGACTGCAAATGTCTATAAACAC
>JBBPCY010037618.1:0-13736 GCA_037974405.1 Brachyalestes nurse
AAAAACATTCCTCTGAAACTGGTCTGGTTCAGGGACTGGACTGGAAATGAGAGTCACTGAAATTCCTTAAGGAAGCCTGGAGAACTGTTCCTCAAGACCTCTGGCTCTTTAGAAGCAAAATAAGAAGAAATGAGGAGTGGCTCAAGACTTTGGCACAGTACTGTGCTTTGTCTCATAGTGACATTGAAGTTAACAGAAAACAGTGCAAAATATAAAGAAACTCTGTCCATTATTCTGTACTTCTTACTTGTAAATTGAGTTTAAGCAGCTACTTGCTGCCACTTTTCGTCAATGCGGTAATTTTTCAAAAGCGCTGGCTGCAGCTTTAGTAGACAAATACCGAAAAATACCACGTGTACCTACACCTGACACTCTGTGTTTACAGATGCGTGATGGGCGGTGTTTGTTAATGTGGTTCTGTCTTGCAGGTTGAAGGTAGGAGTGATGGATCAGGTCTTGCAGGAGGAGGCCAGCAGGGCACGCAAGCTTTGTGGACAAAAACTAAGCCTGGAGGGCTTCGCTGAATATGTAAACCTTCCTGTGACAGAAACACTGCAGGACATGTTTGCTCTCTTTGAAGAGGTAGGACTTTATGTATATTGTTCATATGGTGAATGGATTTATCAGAAAAAAATAATTATAATTGTAAGAAGAAGATATAATATGTACTAGTGGTAACAGAATTGTATTAATACAGTAATAAATAAACATTTCCATTTAAATGTCTTTGTAAACTGCGTTTTGTAATGGATTATCACAAAGCACATTTTTAGATATTAAATGTAGGGCAGAACAAGGCAAATCAATTCATGTTTACCTCTTTCATTACTTTAGTATTTCATTACTTAGGTATTTTATAAATATCAAGCTGTACAAACTAGACAAAAGGAACACTACAGATGTGCTTCAAGTTACAGAGTGACCCTTTTCGAAGGCATTTTGATAATAGAAATTGATGTCCTATGAAAGACATCACTAGTTATTATACAGGTATAAGGTTACATTACACTGTATAAGGTGAAGTTAAGCCTCTGCCTTACTGCCATGCTTTGTTTGGAGAATGTTTGGGGTGGGATGAATCATCCTACGCTGTTCTCCTCTGTATATTGAGTGTGTGTATTCAAATGCGTAGCTACTTCAAGATGAAACGACCCCATGTGTTTGATTCCCTTGTGTTTTCCAGCATGGTCAGATGGATGTGAGGGAATACATCATTGCTCTGTCTGTGGTCAGCAGACCCTTCAGATATATGGATACCATTCTGCTGGCCTTCAGGGTAAGTCTGCTTTCAAAAGCTTATACACAGTTGCTTATTCATGCAAACTAGGACTGTTACAATCCTCTGGTCTGAATCAATGCATCTACCAAATAGCAAACCATCCAGTATCATTCATTCAGGGCTTTGCTGTCTTGGACAGAGCTGTTCCCAAACCATGAAGTGATGCTCCTGGTCAAAATGCTTTTCAAAGCGACTGTATATTAAGTTTTAGGATTATAGGAGAGACCCTACACCTACTGTCTTGAATGTTAAAGATGCTGCCTTTGTGTGTAGTGACCAGGTAAGATCTTCAGAGATCTGAACACCAACATATTTGAGAGGAAGACTGCGCTTTGATCACAGATATGAAACAAGCAGTAAGTGGACAAGAGGCCAGTCCTACACAGAGCATCTGCCTGGACCTCAGATTCAAAAAGTTGTGTTTTTTTGGGGATGAAGAGAAGAGAGACTTATTAATTTAATTGACATTTTCATTTATAGTTGTTCACACAACTTCTGCAGTTTGTCATGAATGGTTAAGTGGTAAAAACGTGTGTGTGTGTGTGTGTGTGTGTGTGTGTGTGTGTGCGTGTGTGTATTAATCTTTGGGGACGATGATGCTTTAAATCACCCTGCAGGTAAAGGGGGCATTAGGCTGGCGCTCTTATCCTGAGTGCTCACTATCTCCACTGGGCTGTCGTTTATATAAGTGGGAGAGTTTCCTGTAAAACTATAATAAATACACATGACCAGGTGGCATCATGCCATTTCTTTTATGTGACGCATAATAATTGGTGCATACAGGTTTATTTCCACACCTGTTCCATAATTATGTGTATGATTTCCCTCTGTCCACTCCTGCACTGCTAATGTCCGCATTAAGTTTTACACTCTCCCACCGGTAACAAATCATAGGGGTGGAAACATTTTGGTTTAGTAAAAATAACAGCCAGGCAGTCAAGACTTTCCCTGTTTGCAAAGAATGTAAGAGTGAATTAAGTCTCAGTTACTACCATAAACCTGTCAGCTCACATGAAAAGGTGACATTGTGTTTAAGTTACTGGCTCTAACTCCTGAGAAACTACCGAATTTTAATCGTTAACCACCTTTTTTCCTCAAAAATGATTTACACTTCCAAAAGAGCAATGGGTTTCATACCTGCCATTTCCTGTATTAGTGCCGTATTAGTAATAATTAGAGGTGTGAACCTTCACAGGCCTCACGATTCAATTCAGTTACGATTATCATGTCTTCGATTCGATATCTCGATGCATCCATCACTTTTATACATTACTTCACATTTTTATGTTTTCAAATACAAGCCATGAGATGTAAGCACCTGTTTTTATTCAACAAAAATGGAAAATGTAAAAAAAATGGTAACCAAAGTAAGTAGTATAGGCCTAGCCTACATCTTCAATGAATATGGTCAGTCTTCAAAAACAAAACATTCTGCAGTGCTACTTTTTAACTACATTTTTAAAATCAAGCAATGTCATCATGATATAATCGATTATGTCCTGCCACTGCATCGCGATGCATCGATGATGTGATTAATTTCAACACCCCTAGTAATAATAGCGTATTGAACAATGAAGACTTCTGTGAACTACAACACCTCAGTGAAACCTGCATACTGTGGGTATACAGAGAAATGCAAGATAGCATTAAATTAAATCACAATTATAACAGATGAAAAATTGCTTTCTTAAAACACTCAGGAGTAAATATTGAGGCGGTATATGGTGAAATATGTATAAGGACATGATTAGTTCAGCATATAAGACAAAAATCCTTATATAATATTATATTATGCTAAAATATTATATTATATTATCTCAAATATTATGGCAATATGTGGTGAAATACATGGAATGAGATGAGTAGTGGAATAAATAAGATAAAAATTCTGCTCGGATAGTGCTAGACGCAGGAGCCAAAAAACTAAAGAAAGGTGACCTGCAAACTCTCAGCGAAAACCACATCACTAGCAATGAAATACGGTCAGGATACGTTCTGTCTGTCACCATTTCAAGTTAACTTGGATCATTTCCAGCCGCAGGAAGACTGTGCCTCCATCACGAAAATAAAACAAGCAGTAAGTGGACCAGTCCTACACAGAGCGTCTGCTTGGACCTCAAATGAAAAATTGTTTAGTTAACACTTTCATTTATAGTTGTTTGCACAACTTTCCATAGGTCAGTGGTTCCCAAAGTTTCTCTGCAGGCCCCCCCTTTTCTAGATAGGAACATTAATGAGACCACCCCCCCCCTTTTTATTTGAAATACAGCTCCCATTTCTAACTGCGCAAAATGCATGCAATAACAAATGGTGCAGTTTCACCACTGTGGGAGAAATAAAGAGCAAACTGAAGTTATAAACAAGAATAAACAACTGTCTCCGCAAAAACGGCTGGGAAAATTAACCAGTTCCCAGTCAGAAAAAAACTTAAACGAGGATCATCTCAAGTCTCACATGGGTGCACAAACTTTTTGCTAGCAGTGCTTGAGTGGAGCGGTGGGCCCCTCCGCAACACCCCCAGTTTGGGAACCACTGCCTTAGGTTTAACAGAATGAAGCCTGCAGTTGATCTCATACATGGATAAGTGGTAATAAAATATATTATGACTTATATTTGTGTGTATGTGTATGTATAGAATAATAATTGTGGACTATTTTGCCTTACATCACCCTGCATGTAAAGGTAAAGGGGCATGTGGCTGATGCTCTTATCCAGAGCGACTTACAGTCAGTAGTTACAGCGACAGCCCCCTGGAGACACTGAGGGTTAAGTGTCTTGTTAAAGGACACAATGGCAGAAGTCGACTTGCGACTTTTGTGGTCATCGAGATCACAGATAATTGTTTTACCACTAGGCTACTACCGTGAACAGAACACCGGTTCCTGGTGCTGTGTGTGAGGTGGTGTGTTTGTGTTCCTGTTCTGTCCAGATGTTTGAGGCTGAAGAAGACGGCGCTATAGTAGAAGACGAATTGGCCGTCATTCTGAGAACAGCTCTCGGCGTGGCAGATCTCACTGTGTGTGATGTGTTCAGAGCCATTGATGCCGGAGACACAGGAAAAATCATGTTTGGTATGTATGTATGTGGACTGTGTGTGTTTCTCTAAATCACTATTAGTTCCCATGAACTGCAGCATATTGTTGCTTTTCTACCAAAGCCTCAAACACATTTTGCAAAGACCATCTGCATTCTTCTTAAACTTTGTGAACATGTAAACCAATAGAAGTGATCCAAAATCACTTTAACAAAGATCTCATTATATTAATGTACATTTACAAAAATAGAGGTGCAAGGAACGGGTTATTTCTGTGATGGTTCCTTTGGTTCCTTAATGAAACTCTAAATGGATGGTTCCTTAAAGAACTGCTTTTGTAAATGTGTTCTTTGTGTTTCAAGAACCCTCTTAAACCTCCACTTAAAGGACTCTCAAACTGGTTACAACCTCCCTAGCAAAAAAAACCCTTTGCTGTACCTGAAAGTTCTTTATCCCGTTAAAAGTTTCACCGCTGTCACACCTCACTTATGGACAGTTCTTTCGGGAACTCTGTGGTTCTGTGGCTCATATTCTGAAGGAGTGTACTCCAAAGTCATTATGTTTTGTTTGATTTTCTTTCCTTTATCTTCTCCTATAAAGTAGCATCAGTTCACCATGCAGACTTGACCTCAAATTTGACCTCTGCGTTTAGCTTAATTTCGAGATTGTGTTATTTAAAGAATGTTGCCTCTGACTGATGTTGTGCTGAAAAGTGGGCCTCTGTGAAAAGGATGTGTTGTGTGTCAGATGATTTTCGCAGGTTTATGGAGAGCTGCCCGAACTTCGTGGACCAGTACCGCTGTGTCCATGGTCCAGCGGCACACATCTGTCCTGGACCCCCTGAAACCATAACCGACAGTTTCTATCCTGATTTCATCTCTCAGAACACAGCCATCAACACACACAGCAAGAAGCATGAATAAGACAAGCTCTGAAGGTGTGTGTGGGTGTGTGCGTGTGTGTGTGGGGGTGTGTGGGTGTGCACCTGAATGCATGTATATTGGCATGGAATGATGACTGTGAAATTTAATTTGTGTGATCTTTTCATTTCCTTCTGTTCTTTTTAACATTTTACTCGACACTTTATTTGAGATTAACTCTGTACTCACAGATCGTCAGACAAGTAACTGAATGTTTGCTTGAATTTTAATTTGATTTTTTTGGCCGATGTTTTATTTACCCCAAGCTTTGTAATTTGATTTGAATACAGGAATATAGTGACACAAAGTCCATTCTTGTGTTCTTTATTCTTTATAATAATTACTGCTTTAGCTGCTTTGTGGCCTACACTTAAGTTGCAAACAATTCAATAATTAATAATCCACATTATCTGCAGTGTAATTAACTGGCTTTTGATTATTTTGAAAGGTAGTCTTGATCACTCTCCCAAAGGAGCTCCCCTTAATTTTCTCATAAAGTGTTTCTTAGTTGCCATAACACAAATACGGCTCTGTAAGAACTCAACTGCCGGCTTATTAGAACCTTCTCACTGCACAGTTAAAGTCTAGTCCTTAATCAACAGTCAGTTTCTGAACACAGAGCTGCTCTAGGTGGGATATTTTGGGGCAGTGGACCATTTTGAACCTAGAAATGACACTGATGTGTGTAAAAATCCCAGGAACACACGCAGTGCCTGATACACTGCTACCAGTTCCACACACTCAGTTCCATGTCAGTGTCACTGCTGAGAATGTTCCACCACTCATATAATACCTGGCCTGCCGAGGTCCTGTGGTCTGAAATGGGACTGTGGTGTTAAATGGCCCAGTAGGAGATGGCTTACAGAGTGTAATTGTACCTACAGAGTGGACCTATATGGCAGCTTGTGAAGTTATCAGTGAGTAGAAGTACAAGGTATGTGTTAGTAATAAACTGGACAGTAAGTGTAAGTCACTTCAAGTAGGTACCGTCATAAGCTGCAACTTACAAAGTGCATTTTTGTTCATAAAAATATTGAACACAGATCTCACAATGACATCAGCGATCATGACACACACTGTGGTGTATTTCTGAGATACACAATAGCTGTGTCTGAAAAGTGCACTCGTCCACTCAATCTCTACATAGTGTTTGCTATATAGGGAGCTAACTAGTGAACAAGGGGAGGCGACGTTTAGGACACTCGGGATGTTGCTTAAATAATGCGCTGGATCTTGGCAATTTATCTCTGTTGCATAAACACACCTCTCTAGTTCAGACATAGCCCACACATGAGGCGGGGTCTGGTGGACACGGTGACAGATAGATCCGAGGGGCACTACTGTCCTCCGCAGAGAGAGAGAGAGAGAGAGAGAATGAGAGAGAGTGTGACTGAATCTCCTCCGTTGGAAGCCCCACTTTCCCCCGTATCTCCTCCCTCCGCCTCGCTCCTCTTCTTGACTTTCGTGGGATAACAGTAATGTAGAGCGTGTCTGAAAAGTGCACTCGTTCACTGTGTAGGGCACGGTAAAAGAAATCTGCAGTGCATGATGGAATATGTGTATTCATGTAGTGTTCAATGTCTGGACACTAGATTTTCTAGTGCACTAACTAGAGGGTATTATTGACGGTTGGAATTTCGGACAATACTACAAAATGGCAGATTCACTACATAGTGCCCTACATAGTGAACAAGTGCACTTTTTGGACACAGCTAATATCTGAGATTTTCTCTGACCTTACAGAGCTTTTTTTGCTTGATGATAGGTGGTTTTTTAGGAGGAGAAGGTGAAAATCCAGTCAAGTAGGTGTTTGTCATTTCAGCCACCTACACAGTACAAAGAGGAATAAAACTATGTTCCTCCAGGACCATGGAGCAACACAATCAACAAAAACAGACCCACAAAAAGCAAAAAACACAAAAGCATATGTTTACTAAACATTATATTATTGGTTAATGTCATGTTTCCCTGCCCACTGGTGCATGGTAACCTCAACAAAAATCAAAAGATGTATCATAGGCAGGCGGTAGAAAAATAATTTTTTGGTAAAACCTTTTAAATCAAGTGTGATATGAGTATTATGATAAATAACCTAACAAAGTTTTAATTTTAGGTTGACTCTGAGCTATTATGTTATTATTACAACATTGCATAATTATTATAACCCTACTTTAGTAGTATTATTCAGTAATGAAATGGAAAATATTTCAAAGTGACTAAGGCATTCAAGTCTAGAACTACCAGCAAGAGTTTAGGTGTTTAAATTAAATTAAATTTATACAATTCTACATTTAGCCCAAAAATAGTTGGTCAGGCAGTACATGTTAGGTGCCTCCCATTTGTTTCTTTAGATGTGGGCTAAAGCTATGAGGCTAATGTAACTGGTGAGCAGTAATGGAAGTCTATGTCACCCGAAGACTCCTATTACATTTGACTCAAGAAGCACACCCAAGCTTAAAATCTACATTTGGGGATAAGAAGAATTGGTGAACTTTTGACATTTCACTGAACTGTCCCATTAAGCTCCTGTAAAGTCTTCATGAATGCAATGCTATTCTCCACCACTAGAGGGGGATCCACTCCATGATGTGAGAAAGTCATGCTCTTGGAGGAGAGTGTGGTAAACAATTTTGCTTAATTACTGTAAGTAGTGGTGAAACTGATGGTGTTTCATTGGACTGATGTTCTTAATTAATCTGATAAGATGGAAATTGTTCATTCATTAACAGTTAATACAGTTGTGGCGTTCGCCTGCTGTTCAGACTGTTAGCTGGGGCAGTTATGAGCCTTGTTTGCTGCTCTGTCTCTCTTTGGTGTCCTTGTTTTTACAGGTTCTGCTGGTGTTGTTCAAGGTGAAAACCTGACCACTGATAAGAATGAAAATTTGTTTAGGTTTAGAATTAGTAACAAAGGACACTGCAAAACATTTCTACTATAAAATCTACTAATACCACAAAAATGTATCTATAACATACAGAAAAATGTGTGTGTGTGTGTGTGTGTGTGTGTGTGTGAGAGAGATTATGTTAATGTTTAACATTATCTGTCATTTAGACAGAACTCCATTTGAATGCATCATCACTGCAGACTACTGTGTTGTGTGTGTGTGTGTTTTGTGTGTGGTGTGTGAGTGAGAGAGAGAGATGAGGTAAATCTAGCTAGCAAGGTGTCCTTGAAGGTCATTGCCATTGGGAAAAAAAGTCTTAACCCCTTAAAGCCCACACTGTGGGGAACAAAGATGGCTTTCAACTGGAGGTCCTCAGTCCCTCTACACAGTTTGGATTTCATCACTGTTCAGCATGAAAAAAATGGAAAAACTGTACACTGTAGATTTCTTTTCACCTACTTTGATGGAATACATGCTAAACACAGACAGGAAGCATTTTCCAAAAAGAGAATGAAAGAAATGACTTAAAACGTTCCTCTTTTACCGTACTATTGCCAGTTTTAGGTGAAATCCAGCCGTATCAGCCAACTGCTCACTCATGTGTGCCTCATAAATTAATTGGATCTGGAGGGCTTTTTTCGCTCCATGTATCCGTCGTATAATGTGCTGTTACCGTAATAGACCTCCCAGCTGCTCAGGTTTCTCGAGTTTTGCATTAAAGTAACCTGAAAGAGTTTCTTGAATGTAACAGATTTGAATTCTATGTAAGTAATGTAAGTATCAGAATAGCATTCTATCTCACATAGTCTTGAAAAGGGGTGTCGTTAAGCCTCAGAGTTCTCGCCACAATCCGCAAACGGTTTGTGAATCTCAAAATTAATACATAAAAAATAAAAACAAGAAGAGTAGGAGACGCTGATTCTGTTGCAAGAGCACCTTCCCATTCAGAACCTCCAGGTGCCTTAACAGATGCCTCTGTTGTGAACTCATTTGAAGTGAAATTAGAAAGTAGGCAGATTACTTCAATTCTTTTTCTAAAGGGACAGTATGTGGGTCCTCACTAAAACTTACACAGTAGTCTGTAAGAGTGATTCACGTGGAACAGAGTACCAGAACCTTTGGTACCAGGAAACTGAAACTGGGCTTTATTGTTGGTCTATTTAATATCAGGGAAGAGAGTGAAGGAGCCAGATTCAGAGCGCTAAGAGTGGTGACAGTTTCAGTCTCAAGCAGAAGGAAAATTGAGTACAACTAGAACGGTGAGAGCCATCGGTTCTCGTTTAGGTCTTGTTTTTGACTGTGAAGTGAAAAATACCCATAGACATGAACTAATTACCATTTAGTTAATGAATAATAAGTCTGAAGATTAATAACTGCATAATAAGCCTGAATAATAACCCCAGGGTTGAGAGGATTGATGTGCCAAGCTTTCACCTTACTTATCATTAGAACTAAATTAAAATTAATAAATTAATGAATCGATCAGTAAATAAGGTGACATTTTCAAAATTAGTTGCTGTGAGACTGAATTTTGGATTAGCACTGTGAAGTATATTCAAGTGTGGGACCAAATTCTGTTATTGCCATTTCTTTATACTGTTCTTATTTCTGCTTCTAATTCTATATTTCCACCTCCCCACCTTCCTTTTGGTTGTTTTCTTTACATTATTCTTATTTTTGGTTTCTATATTTCTCCCCACATTTCTTTCCTCTTGCTTGTTTTCATACCTTTGCTCCCCTCCCTCCCTTTCTTTCTTTCCTACCTTCTATCTCTCTCTCTCTGAATGATCATGTAAACAATGTGCCCTTTTGTTATTGTATATTTAAAGTCCACACTTCCTCACACTGCCATAAGGTGGCGCTAGCACACTTAATAACCAGCCACAACCTTCCCACTTACTGACTGACTGGAAGGAAAAGCATTACATCATTGCTGGAGCAAAAATAGACGCAGGGCTGGATTCTTGGTTTCTTGGAAGTGGAGCATTATGCCACCTGTGTCAAGGCTGTTAATAGATAATGACATCATCTGAAACTGTTCACGGAAACGCAGGGTTCGACACACATCTGCGCTGGAGCTGCTAAGCAGCTTGCTTTGCCGAATTAACCCGAGTGTCCTTGATCTTTGGGCTCAGCTCTACATGGCTGTGTAGTTTGTCCATCTTTAGGCTGCAGTGAAGGGTGGCTTATGGTTATAATGAATGAGGAAATTAGGCCATGATCATTTGCGGAAGATCATTGACTTGCTGATAAGCGGCGAGTCTCCTGTAACGCTCTGTTCGCCTCATCTGAATGGCAGACACACTCCAGAGTCTGATGTTTACACTGCCGGATAAAAGTCTATTTTTGCTGCTTACATAAAGTAATCAATCATATTGATGAATCCGCCTCATCTCAGGCACTTTGATGCTGGAATGACATTTCGAGTCTCTGATACTCTAAATTGTGATGCACTTAATGTGTGTATTTTCACATGAATAAAATATATTGCTTGTCAGTTTTATCTATGAAAATGGGGAACACATTTGAATAAAGTCAGTTCAAAGCATTGCTTTTTTTCGTCTGGCTTTTAATTAAGAAAATGTGTGTGTGTGTGTGTTTTGAACAGGCATACTGTTTCATAGGAAACCGACTTGTGGGCTTTTGTTTATGGTTAAAGATTATATATCTGTTCAGCCCAAGTTTTTTTATAAACTTGGTTTTTGATATCACATTTCTGTTCATTACCATTTACGCCGAAGAACAGCTTTTGGTTCCTTGAGGAACACTGTAGGGGTACAGACCTGTAATTATTGTGAGCACCCGCACTGTATTTGAATGTTTGAATGCTACACCTGTTCCAAGATGTTTGGTGATTATGCATGACTCACTGTGCTAAATAACCAATTGCCTCTTTCATCTAATGAACCACTTTGTGATTTCATGTAGTTTACAACAGGCAGAATTTTAATATAAGAATGTAAAATGCCAGTCTGGATCATTAAAGCGCAAATAATGTGGTTCATTTGACTTCATTTGGCCAACAGAGATAGTGGGTTCTGTGTGTTCATGTAACCTACATGGTGCTCTATTGTCACTTCAGGATGTTTGTAACTGAGATGCATGAAGGTGAAGAACGTTTCAGTTCAGTCAGATTTAAAGAACCTCTTCTAAGGTTCTATGCCAATTAAAATATCTTCCAAGAACCATTTAGGAGCCTTTTTATTCAAACCAACTTCAAACCAATCAGCCATAATATTAAAGTGACCCCTTATAGTCACTCGTGAACACACCACACAGTGTGAACAGTGTGAGTTTAATTCTCTGTATTTAACCCATTCACCAAGTGAAGCAGGGGGCTGCCACCAACGAGGGGCACCTGGGGAGCAGTGTGTGGGGACGGTACCCCGTGTACCTCAGTGGTGTCACTAGCAGTCTTGGAATTTGAACCCATGACCTTCCGATTGCAGGGGTAACTCCTTAACCACCAGGCCACCCTGACTAATTTTGTGTAAGTCATGATGAAGGTGCTGTGATTTTGTACTAGACCCTTTAAATCCTGTAAGTTGTGTTGGGGCCTCCATAGATCAGACTAGTTTGTCCATCACATCCCACGAATGCTCAGTCAAGATCTGACTTTGGAGGCCTTGACAGCACCTTGAACTATTTGTCATGTTCCTCAAGATCTCCAGTTTTGCAGTGTGGAAGAGCCTGTTATCCTGCACATTATCCACCACATATTATCCACCACATAATCTGATGATTTTTAGACGGAAATGTGTGAATGTAAAAAAGCAAGCTTTAAAGAACCTGCACACAAGGTAAAGGTTTAACTAAGAACTGTTAAATTAAATTTAAATGTAAAGGTCTTTGGACCTTTAATATGTTCTTCACACTCCTAAATCTTATTTTCAGGCTTGGTTCTTTAGGGAAGCAAAGTTGGTTCTTCAGTGGCATCTCTCATAGAACCCAGTTGTATTTTTAAGAAAGAAATTCAAAGAGCCTCCATATATTTGTTCTTGAGGGATTTTTTTCTAGAAACGTACTTCAGTTCCAAGGATCTTTTGGGACCCTTTTTCCGTTATGAGTGAGGGAGAGACGGCAGCAGACGGAGCTGAGGGAAGATGGGTGATGGACGTTTCTCACATGCTGCTGTTTCTTAGCTGCTCTTTAGCCACATTAGGGTCAAGCTCAGTGACATTTGACGATCCACGTTTGGCGAGTCCGTCCTATTGCTGGGCATTAGCATGATAATGATGAGGAGTATGGATTATGATATTTTGGAAGCCCTACTTTCATCCCGCCTCGCTGTCCCTCTCCATGTATAATCAGCCTCTGCCTGTCTTTGATGAGCAGGGAGAATTTCATTAAATTGCTGATAGGGGCTCGTCTCCTTCCCCTACGCCCGAGGCTCCTTTCCCAGAACCCGCTTGCGCATATATATACACACGCCTGTGCACCTATTCATATATGCAAACATTTCTGTCAAATCTCCCAGCACCTGACAGCAGCGTGAACCCAATAAACCAATATGGAGATAAGAGCTGGTGTCAGTAGGCAGAACTAATATTATTTGTGCGGGTGGAAAACGTTTATCTGTCACGGGCTGAGAATTGATGGTTTTGTGTCACTTTTGTTTAATAATGATGTAGCAATCGCAATATGCCCACTGGCTCCCGCTCTATTAAAGTTCAAAAGATTATCCAAATTAAAATCTCATTTGGGATATTGCTTTTCGCCAATAGTAGGTGGATCCTATTGGATATGGTCTTCCCCACTTTTGCTATCCAATTAACATTTCCATGTTTGACAAACCGCACTGATGGCAAATACGAGCGGGGCTTATTTGACTGTGAAATATTATGATAGTTGGGTCTAAACTTAGCTTAATAAAACTTTTTTTTTTATTTTAATTTGACGTTTGACGCCGTGAATGTTTAGTGCATTCTGACCACTTGGCTGCCTGCATTTGCATAACAAGCTGGTTTTGTAGTCCTGGCAGTGACAATAGGTGTCTAAAGCCTTATCCAAATGACAACGTTTTAGCACATTCGCTCATTATGTGTCATCATGTTGAATTAAAGTGATCGGTTACAGCCTGGTTACATGTATCTGCATAACACACACATCCCACATCTTTTTTTTTTTTTTTTTTGATCATTTCTTCACGGTGGCCCACAGCTGATAGCAGGGTTTAATGCATGCAGCTCTGCTGGTAATGTTGAGTGACGGGCTGTGATCACAGAAGGCATCAGCTGTCAGGATTTCAGCCACGGGACAGACGCAGTTATCTCTGCATATTCTAGCACTCGGTCCTGATATCCAAACGCATTCATGTATTCAGAGCAGGGCTGCAATCAGAGCTGCGGTCTGGGACCCGGAGATAGCATTTTAAAAGTGATGCGCTGAGATAGGCTGCTAAAGAGCAAAGTTTCCAGACCAGCTTATTCTTCAGTTTTACGCCAGACACTCATTGACACAAAAATTGTATCACTGCTTTCTGGTTCAGTAACTCAGTTTCATCACTGATCAACAGTGTTGGGCAAGTTACTTTAAAAAAGTAATTAAACTACTGATTACTGATTACTCCCTTGAAAAGTAATCAGATTACTAATGTGATTACTTTATTTCAAAAGT
>JBBPCY010037666.1:0-13732 GCA_037974405.1 Brachyalestes nurse
GGGTTGGTACACAGTTAGTGATCCTATTCCACTACGGTTCTACTCCACATTATGGCAAGAACCACTTAACTAAGAAACAACAGTCCATCATTACTTTATTACAAAACATATTCTTGTTTGTTTAACTCTTTTTTTTTGTTTACTGCATAATTCCATGTGTTCCTTCATCATTTTGTTTGTTTTCAATATAGAAAATAAAATGTAGAGAATAATAAAAACTAAGAAAAAAACATTAATGAGAGGATGTGTCTAAACCTTTGACTGGTAGTGTACATAGTAAAATAAAAGAGAAAATAAATAAAGTAATAATGTTTGGTACTGAGCATGTCTAGCAGGTCTAGGCTGAATAAGTACATTTGAGTTAAATGGAAATATGTGTACATTTGATCAAGTATTATAATAGAATCCTCTATATGGTTGCAAGTGCTATGCGTGCTGCATCTTTTGAAGTGTTTTCTGAAGGGCTTGTTGTTTTAACAGAGACAGGCAAGAGCGTGAGGAGGCAGAGCGAGAAGGGAGACAGATAAAGGAGGAGGAGGAGTTGGAAGACACTAACATGTCCAGCCCATTTCAACCAATTAACAGTGTTGTTACTGAGGTGAGAGGATTTATTCTGATTTGATATACCATAAGAAAAATGGAACCCCCAACTCCCGCTGTTAATACCCTGTTCTTACATTTTTTTCTAATTTTTATTGCAAAACTATTTAATGCCGTCTAGCTCTTGGCATTTTCCGCACACTTGATTTTTTTTAGCTTGACTCATCTGTTGTAGTTATCTGTTCATTTTTCGTTAGTTTGTTCCCTCTTTGTTTGTGTTAATACTAGTTTTTGTCTTGGTTTATTATTTCAGAAAGAAGATAAATTAAAAGAAATGGAGAAGCAAAGGCAGAGGGAGGAGGGCCAGCAGGGTGTTACACTGGAGCAGAATAGCAAACACGAGGGTGTGGAGGAGGCGGAGGAGGAGGAAGACGAGGAAGATGAAGAAAGTGAAAGACAAACACCTGAAAGCACAGAATCTGGTCAGTCTCCCCTTTTATTTTGGTTACTCCATCACAGTACAAAGTCACGATGAGTTTTAGCAGGTTTCACATGCCATTAGTGACTTCACAATTTCTGCTTTAATATAAAAATCACCACATTGGCTCAATTTTGGAAGACATTCTTTATTTCATTTTTTTTATTCTTCCAGCAAAGTCTGCTGAAGCCTGCTTTCAAATCTAGACGTTTACAAAAAAGTCTGCACTATTCCCTTATGGAACTTATGTACTTTCTTGGTAACATATATGTTGAGGCCACATGTCTATAAGTCTATAAGAGACTAGGGGTTTAGATCAGTCTAGTGTTCTTGAACAGATTCTATTAAATTTATTTCATTTCAGTCTTATGTGTTTCCACAAGTTGGTATATTAGATATTTCTGCCTGTGGACGTTTAAATTAAGTGTACAGTGTAGCTTTGGTGGTAATATTATACTAAATTTAAGCAGCCATGCTTAAACTATGTAATAGAAATTAATTCATTCATTCATTACATTTTCTGAGCCACTTGTCCTAATGGGGGTGTGTATGTGTTTGTGTGTGGCCAAACGAAAGTTTTCATATACTCTGCAGTGGTGGTGGAGGAGGGCATTTGTTTTTTAATCAGAAATCAAGCCTTCTACACAAAGAAATTCCTTAGTTAAGTACAAACTTAAAAAAAAAAAAAAAACTTAAATAATTTACAGTTTCTGCAGTTGTAGAGTGGCCAAAGGTTCTAAACCTGTGTTCTCTACTTCATCCAGTGGTTATTTGTCGTAGAAGTCTAGCATAAAATCTATTACATTTTAATAATAAATTGTTGTAAGTGTGGTGTCATGTTCTTGTCCTAGAGGGCTTCAGCAGTGCACTGCAGTGTATCAGATGCTTGATAATGAGCTGATTTTAATCAGGAGTTTTTAATCAGAGAATGCGATATTATAGCGTTTCACTAGAGGGATGAGGGAAACTAGCTGCATAATTCATAATTCAATTACTTCTACTGTTGCACAGTTGTTAGATTTTGTTTTTTCCAGTCACTGTGTTTCTCTACCCTGTTGAACTGTCACCCCATACTATGCCTTTCTTCTTTTGTAGCTTTCTGATTTTGTTAATTAAACCAAATTGTCATTGGAAATTGATTAAAATTTATTACTGTTTCTACTTAAATCAAAACAGAAGATTAAATAACCCTTTATTAGTCCAACAGTTTGGGAAATTAGCATCGTTACAGCAGCTAAGGAGACAGAACAAAAGCATAACCAGTCGAATAAAAACTATACAACATAAGTGTTCAAAACTATTCAACACTATACAAAATATTACTTGGATGTAAATATTTGTATCTTTGTATATGAATACATTAGGGGTGTAACGGTACAGAAAGGTCACGGTTGGGTTCACACTATAGTTCTGACATCACGGTTCGGTACGGTTCATGATACAGCGAAGTTAAATAACAAAAAGTTCTAAAGAATGAAGCTTGGCTTGTTTTCATTTATTTTAAATAAACAGCAGTGTATTAACCAGTAAACACACTCTTGCTTATGTTTTCATGTATGTATAAGGCAGCATAAGTGTTATGCCAGTAGGTGGCACTATTGCACCACACTACCCAGGTTTATGATTTACTGGCGCTTTTTGGTCCCTCTGTGATTCCGTGCGTTCCTACATTACTTTAATCACGTCTTCTCCGTCATATCGTGTATTCTCCGTACGACATCACGTACCGAACCATGACCCATGTACCGTGACGGTTCAGTACCAATACATGTACCATTACAGCCCTAGAATACATATATGTAGCAGCAGATATTTAATGAAACACAGTAATATTGCATCAGAAAACTGCACATGTTGCACACAGTAATGATGCACCAGAGTTGGATTTAATAAAACATACTGAACTCTCACAGTGGGCTCACAGTGAAAAGATCCTTTGGTTTGAGTCCCAGCTTTACATCCAGGATCCTTTCTGTGTGGAGTTTGAATGTTTTTCATCCCGCAGTCCAAAGACATGGACAAAGACATTTCTCCGTGTGTGTGTTTGTGTGTGTGTGTGTGTGTGTTAGTCTGTTTATCTGACCTGTGATAGACTGGCAGCCTGTCCAGGATGTTTCTCCATCTTTCACCCTATGAGTGCAGGTATAGCCCCCCCCCCCCCAACCCTGGTTTGTGTAAGTGGCTCAGAAAAGGAATGAATGAACACACACTCGAGGTTTATTAGACCGATTCATTGTATCAGGAGCAGGGAAACATCTTAAAATCTGCAAAACGGGGGATCCTCTGAGGTTGGGTTCTGATCCAAGAAATTCTAAGCTGTCAGTCAGCAGTTTGGTCAACATCTGGTGTAGAGTGCTAAGAGGTTTTCGCTGTCTCTCAGGTCCTGCAGATCAGGCTAAAAAGAAGACGAGAAAACTGCGACTGAAGCGGAAAAACAGGATCGACCCTCTGAGACTGGAGGACTCCGCCAAGAGTCCCAGTCCACCTCCTCCACCAGGTAATGAAAATCCAGAATGGCGTCACTTAAAGTAATGGTTTACCAAACTGATGCCATTTTCTTCTCAACTGAAATGCAGCACATTTTAGTGCTTTCACTGTTTCCAACACACTTTGGTGTGTTGTGGAGTGAAGTTTGAGAAACACTGTGCTTAAGTTTATTTCACTAGTTTTACCCTAGAGTTAAGAAACGAATGGACCTTTTATATACTAATAAGCATCGGAAGCTTGTAGCCCACTAATCAACAACGCGCAAGCCGCATACCAAACACACAGTTGACCCAAACTGCATTGAAAATAGAACAAACCCTTGGAAAAATTCGAACTTCTAGATGGGTTCTGCTCCTTTTGTTACATCATTTCTTTTGTATTTTTATAGATAGTTCTTTTAGAATCCAAATAGAAGTATTATTTAACACAAGTGTATTCATCCATGCTAATCATCTACATTGAGGTAATTCTGTAACATTTGTAGCTGAAGTATTCCTTTAAACATAGCTTTAAGGAGTCACATGGTTTTAATGTATATTTATGCATTTTTTTATTTATGGAAAAAGTAATAAATCTTCAACTAAAACCGACATTTACCTTAAGATGGCTTTAAAGCTTGTTTGTCTGTTAATTTGCGTGCCTCCTTATTCTAATCTCATTAAAAAGATTTAACAGATTATTTCATTTTCGTTTTTAGTTGGATGGGCTACTCCCAAAGTTTCTAGACTCCCTAAGCTTGAACCTCTTGGAGATACAAGGCGTTCCGGTAACTCCTGGTTTTATTTTTCAGTGTTTTCCAGCATGTTTGTCATCACATGAACTACTAACAATCATTTTCTCCCCCTGGTCCTGTGATCTAACCACGTCTCCATGTCCTTGTTCTCACAATTAACAGCCGTCTCTCACGTTTTCCTGTTATCTCTTCGTTCACAGAGCATGCTTCATTATCTTCATCCTCATTATGTCTGCCTCACCATGACGTAACCATGCATGCTTTAAACTCTGGAAGATATTTCCAGTATACTTCCTTGGCTAGTGAAGTCAGCACACTCTACTAATGAAACCACCACAACATAAATGGGTCTTGTTTGCATAACACTTTAATTTCTGCATGTATTGTAGCAGTAAAAAGTTGCAAAGTGTCTTCAAAGACTCATGAAGATAAACCGGTGAGGAGGAATTTAAACAGTAAATAACTTTAAGTTACTGGATTGTTCCGTATGTGTTATTTCATAATTACAGTCTTCACTATATTCAAGTTCATTGATATAGCACATTAGCATACACATGGCATGGTCATTCAATGTGCTTTACAGGAATAGAATGAAAAAATAAAACAACAAAATAGCAAAGACATAAAAATACATAGAAAATCAATAAAAGAACATTGATGGAAGAGGGCAGCAGCGAGCAGCATAGTGGATAAACTTTTCAGATCTTTCCTAAAGATCTAAGAGACCTACCAGGACTATACACTTCAAACATATCAGAGAGTTAAAAAAGAAAGTAAAAAATAAACTTGGTGTTCAACTCTGGTGCTGGAAGACTGGGGTCTAGCAAAGTTAAGCCTGGTATATAACTGATGTTACTAAAGTGGGCTGAACTCCGGCCCTCCAGGACCACAGTTGAACGCCGGTAGGGGGTTGCGGCAGGTAAGTGAAGTACACTTTCGTAAAGAACAAAAAAACAAAAAAGACAGTATTGTAGGAAAATGCAATACAGTATATATGCACTGTCAGCATACTGAGAGCAGTTTCAGCATGTATAGAACAAAGGAGCCACAAATATTGACTAAGATGCTTTTTCCATCAACAACCCATTTTAGAAGTGGTATAATAATGCCACTGAGAAGCCTGCTGCATTAAAAAAAACATATCAGTTATTTTCTGGTTTAAGGTATTTAATGTAACACATATTTGCTGTAATTATTGTGTTTTGGTTGTTCCTGGTGTAGGTTTAATAAAATGCACATTTACAGCCTTTTAAATGACTTAAAATTATGCTAAAGTTTACCATTGCTTTTATTGTAGTTATTGATATTAGGCTGGGCTGTAATAAACTGCCTCTGGTTTTAATAACTTAAATGTGACCATACAGTCAATCATTTAAACACACACTGATATTTTGTGAGGAACGACTTTAGCACTGATTGTGAGACCAATTTGATTTACTTTAGTGCATTTTAAGGCCCCTGACAGTGTCCGCTGTGTACGAGTCATCACTGATGGCGATTGAAATAGATGTATCTGTGATTCACAAAGGAAATTGCCATTCTTCTCAAGGCTACTCCCTTTGCCATCCTGCAGCAGGCTCAACTGTTCAATTTCATACAATTTCACGTAAACAGCACTTTTTACCACCAGAGTTGTCACAAAGTAGCTTTGCAGAGTCCAGGCCTGAGCCTCTAGAGAGCAAGCCAAAGGCGACAGAGGCGAGGAAAAACTTCCTAAGCTAGAGGAAGAAACCATGGGAGGAACCAAGACTCAGTTCAGTTCAATTCTTCTTTCAGCAGCTGATACACTTGATTTAGTGCAGCTGTGTTGGAGCTGAGAAAACACTCAGCACAGTTTTATAGGCGACACACCTGCACGGCTGGACTATATTGTTTATATGCGGTTATATGATAAAAATGTAACACGATGCTTTTTTATAAAACACTGCCATGATACTTCATTATCCATAGTTGTAGCAGGCAGTTCACCAGCTGTAATGGACTGATTTTCTGTTAAAATGCAGTTTATGCTCCTAATATTCATGGATGGTTTTTGTCTAGACTCTCTTAAGGAGAAACCTCACTTTCAGAAATATGCAGATGCATTTCACTGTCATTTTTCCTTTTTTCCTGCTGTAAGTCGTGTAAGTCTGATGTTTTTGATAAAATGTTGCCTCGGTAGAACAGATCTCGCTAACTTCTTTCTTCTTCCATCATTTTCTCCCATTGGCAGATTTCTATGGCAAGCCCCTCCCACCCGTAGCAAATAGACAGAGGCCAAACGGCGAAACTCATGATATCATTTCTTAACCCCGCCTTTTCTTTCCCCCCTTCTTTGGTTTACCTTTCGTCACCCCACCCCACCAGTCATGGTCTTTTGTTTCATTTTTTATCTCCAAGCCCGGGCTGTTTAAAGAGCATCATGGGTGACGTCTATAATGGAAGAACGGGGACCCAGTCGAGGAACACGGACGGATCACATGTCAAATGACCAGCCAATGAGGAATGGACTACAGACCCTGTTTTTTTTGGCCTGTGATCAAGGAAGAGAAAAAGATCACCAAACACTTTAAACACTGGCTGAATTTGTGGGAAGTGGACCTACATTGTACAAAATGTACATTTTGACTTTCCACCAGAGGAAAAAGCATTATAATTTATATTTTTACTTATTCCCTCCTAATGGTCTATGTAAATAGACTTAAAAAAATAAACAAAAAAACAATGGGAATCGCTTACATTTTCAACTGTGAAACTCAAGTCTATTTTGAAATGATCCTCCCAGGTCTAATTTTCTGTAGCTCTGTATATATGGGGAGGTGGAGGGGGGAAAAGATCATTATTTTTCATTAACTCTTGTAATGAACAGAACTGAAAGGGTACAAAAAGAGACTCGTGTGAGGGGGAAAAAGTACAAGAAAAGAGTAAAGACCTACACCTGGCATGTGATAATGCACTGCTTTTTTTTATATGTAACATTCTGTTCGCCTTTTTTTTTTACAGAAGTATATTATGTATGTGTATTTCAGTTGGATAATCAACATTTGTTTCAAAGCTTGGAAAGCACACATGCGTCGCACACTGCAGATTTCACCAGCAGCTCACACTACATGAAACGGGATGGATCCTGAACGGACGTGGCGTATACTAAAGTGGACTTTTACCAAAGGGAAACACTTGGACTGGATTATGAGCGGGTGCAATACATGCAATTAATTTCTTTAATCTTTTCCACAGTATTGCATTTATGTTGCTCGGCAGAAACATGCATATACAGTAGCAGTATGATTTTAACTTTTGTTTTTGAAAGGACTTTTCATTTCAAACAGTAGCAGTTCACTACGTTGCATCAGCTTGAAATATATGGAAGAAACACATACCCAAGTATGAAATGATATATTGAGCCAGAACAGACAATGTTGTTGTGACTGTAAGTCTATACACGAAAGTGCAATGTCTTTTTTAAGGTGTCTTGATCTGTTTGTGGATCTCGGTTTCAGCATTTTGCTTGGTCTTTAAATGGACTTCACATATTTTATTATATAAGAGATATAAGAGAGTACTGTAAACAGTGTATTCATGTTTAGAGATTTTTGTTGTAGCCAACAACTAACAATGTGTTTTCTTTGGATTCTTTTAATTCCACATTTCACCCATTGATTGGTTTACAGTGGGGGTGTCCAGTCCTAGCAGCAAAGGGTCCACATGGCATCAGGTTTGCACTCCAAACAAGTAGATGCTCCACTTTAATCATTGTATCTCCATTCAGTGGTCTATAAGGGCCCCTGTTGAATTGGAATAAGCCTGCAAACACACCACCACCTTTGCAGATAAGACGGGACACCTCTGGTTTACCGGTTACACATTATTGTGTATTTGACACTCCTGTGTTGAGTATGTGTTTCCAACGTTATATATTTCAGTTAAAATAAGTGTCTGAATTCCAGATTGTCATTTTAATAGCTTTCACTACGACACAATTTTTATCTTGTTTGTTTTTAATACAAAAGCTATTAAATCCATAAATATATTTATTCAATTCTTGTCTGCTTTTAAATGATTACAATCATGTAAGATGCCTTAGGTTGTGTCCCCAACCCGCACAATAAACCGTACACTATATGGACAAATGTTTTGGAACGCCATACAATTACACCAACAGGGACTCAAATGACATTGCATTCAGATATAGAGACTTTAATATGGACCCTCTTTGCAGCTGTAACAGCTTTCACTCTTCTTAGAAAGCTTCCCACAAGATTTTGGAGTTTCTGTGGGAATTCGTGCCCATTCATTCTGTAGAGCATTTAATGTTATGAGGTCAGACACTGATGTTGGACGAGGTCTGACTCGCAATCTCTGTTCCAGTTCATCCCAAAGGTGCTGGATGGGGTTGAAGTCAGAACTCTATGTAGGCCAGTCAAGTTCTTCCACACTGAACACCTCCAGCCATGTCTTTATTGAGCTGCTTTGTGCACTGGGACAGTCATGCTGGAATAGAAAAGGCTCTTCCCCAAACTGTCCACAAAGTTGGAAGCATGGTGTTGTCCAAAATGTGTTGGTATGCTGAAGCATTAAGATCGTCCTTCACTGGAAGTAAAAGGCCTAGCTCAAGCCCTGAAAAATAGGTGTGCCCCAATACTTTTGGCTATACTGTGTACCTTACACTGCGTCCCAACACTTTTGTCCGGCACATAGCATTTAGCACTGTACGGCGTCCATAGGCGCAACCTCACTGAACAGTAGTTGTTTGCCAGCACTTTTGTCCCAGATTTGCCATTTATAGTCCACTATTTAGTCTGCAGGGAGTGGTTTTAGTTGTAGTTTACGCAATAGTGTGCGAGCCTAAGCTAGCAGAGACGGAACAAAGTGTGAAGACCGTCGTTTCTTGGGGGAATGAAAACATACAGACAATTCACTGCAGTAGTTTAGTGCTGGCTAAATGTTGCTGATAAAATGTGGCTCCAAACCGAGTTTAAGGAAAGTTGTAAGGTGTTTACGTGAAGGTTTCTGCAGATTTGAGGTCGAGACGTGTTCGAAGGCTCAGCTTTTCGGTCCGTTTCCAAGGAGACGCCATAGCAACGGATCTAATAAACAACAACAGCTCATACACACGAACACGAGGGTTTGTTTTGGTTTCTCTGCTCCATTACTGTATTGAACTCATTTTTAAGGTAATAAACATTAACCTTGACGTTTTTTTTTTACCACAGCAGTCCAAATGTAGACCTCGGAGGAAAGTGTGCCAACTTGTGCTGGACCATTTTGACCTTCAGTACAGAGAAGAACTTGGAGAACAGTGGTCTTCAGCAAGGTGGTCTCATTTCAGTTCAGGCCAAAAATAATACTTATACAAGTGGTCATTAGTTTTAAAGAAGAAACACCCAAAGCCCCATCTAAAACACATAACATGACATAGTGTACTAAAAACCCTATTTCTCCTGTATTTATTATCCTTGAGTGATTTCTATGTGTACAGTAAGTTATGCCTTTTCATTTGTATTTAAACCATCGTAAAGGTTAGCGTGCACATGAAATTATAACTTACTTGAAAACATTATTGGTATTATATTATTTAGACTTCTAGTGGATCGAAATACAGCAGTTCCTACACTATACCGACAAAAGTATAGGGACACCTGTTTTGGGGATGAGCTGGAACGGAGATTACGAGCCAGGCCTTCTCGTCCACCAACAGTGCCTGAACTTAATAAATGCTCTACAGAATAAATGGGCACAAATTCCCACAGAAACTACAGAACCATGTTAAAGCCTATGTAGTGGAATGCAGTGTCTTTTAAAGTCCGTTTGTGTAAGGCGTCCCAATACTTTTGTCCATATAGTGTCTCTTACACATTTATTTGCGTCAGTCATTTTTTTTTTTCAATTTCCTTTCATAAAACATGAGGTTTCCTTGAAAAACAGTAAATGAGAGATGCTTGGATAGGCTGAGAGTTTTATATGTCAGCACACTGCTAAAACAAGACTCTAAAAAGTTGAAATCTTGGTGACTTCTTTTTGTGTTTATTAAAAAGGTAACACTCTGTGTCTTTTTTTCAGGGATGTTCTGCTGGATCCAGGCTGCTGGCAGTATGGAGTCCTACTGAACCGCTTTAGCGACCTCACTGGCATCCTGCATCATCTCAAATCACTGGGCTACTACAGCCTCTTTCCTCAAACAGATCCTCCCAATTCGCAGCCAGAACCTCCCTCCGACAGCATCAGTAGCACCTTACAGTGTTTTGTTCATAAAGACCCACTGCGTCTGCCCACCCAGCGGCATCGTTCAGGCTGGCTGAAGCAGTATTACCTGCTGAACGCCGCCTCCCTGCTGCCTGTGCTGGCTCTGGAGGTGAGGAACGGGGACAGTGTGCTAGACCTGTGCTCGGCTCCTGGAGGCAAAGCACTGGCTCTACTGCAAGCAGCGACCCCTGGTAAGTCCCACTATTGCAGGAGGAGAACCTTAATTAGGAATATGCAGTATAATGCTTTTTATGGATGGTGAATGGATCCGACACTGAGGATCAGCTCCATCATTTTGTACCATTCAGATTCAATGCAATAATGTGGTAATCTAGTTTATTGTGCACATATTTTTGGCAATAAAATTGATATTTACATAGTCAACATAAACATTTTTGATATGGTTAGATTTTTTTTAACCCATCATATTCCTAAAGGTATTTCATACAAGTGAGTTATTCTTAAGTTGCAGGAGTAAGGAATAGAGGTTTTGAATCATCAACAGCTGCTGGTTGATTGTTATCAATATATCAGCCTCTAAAATATGATATATTAATATGAACTGTTTAATGTTTTTATCTACTACTGTCTGTTAAACACTATTTCTATGTCTCAACTATTTGTAAAGTGTCCTAGAGTTTGAGAAAGGAACTATATAAAGAAAGATTATTATTATTATTATTGTTGTTGTTGTTATTGTTATTATTAAACAGCTAAAGTATTTTGCCTCCAGAACTAAAGTAATAGTTCAGTTATTAATATTTATATCTCTAACAATGAATGAAAGCCAAAAGTCCCACATAGGCATATTCATATCATATCCTACTAACTGGTGGTTTGGTTATATTTATTGTAGCAAAACATAGAACACAACAGCAGCACTCAGACAGATCAACAGTGAGAGTAAAAAGGGGGATTACAAGTTAACCTATATATTTATAAATATATCTAAGTTTACCAATACTTCACTTCAAAATAAAATACAATAAAAATACTGTAGGGGGACACATAGGGAGCCAATGACAGTACAGTACTGTATACAGGATTGTAGTATAGATATAAACGTTCATATATATATATATATATATATATATATATATACGTACACACACATACATATCTATACATATTAGTAGATTAATATAAGTAGATTCTTAGGTCTTTTTTGAACACATAGGCCTTGTGTATGAATCTAACAGTATGGTGTCGCCTTAATATAATCCAAGCCTAACGTTAATTGTTGCCGCAATGCTTTGTTTAAAGGTGGTGTTCGTAAATTTTAATGAAAGTTCAATTTAATGCATCACAGCCTTAGCCCAAATTGTTTTGAATGGAAATGGCTGTGGTTATACAGCTCTCGCTGAAGGTATTGTGATTTGAATCTCTCTCAGGGCTGCTGCACTGTAATGAAGTGGACGAGAGCAGGTATGAGTGGTTGCTGAAGACGCTGGAGTCCTACATCCCCCCTTCAGTCCGGCAGATGGTCACTGTGACAAATGTGGATGGCAGAGCCTTCGGCGGGAGCCAGCCCGAGACGTTCGATAAGGTACGACAGCCCAGGACTGTCTCTATTAATAAGCTTACGCTTTTCTCTATGTGGTCTTTTGGTTCGTGCTTAATGAGTGCGGGCCCATTGCCTCCACGAACAGATATATTCGTCATGCAACACAATTAGGACTCAAAAGCAATTTGTTTAATTCCTCCAAAACCATCGTCCTGCCAGCTAGCCTCACCTGACCAAACGTGTTCCAACTCTTCCTGGCATTTTTTAAACGCATGCAAACATTTGCTGATGTGTGCGTTTTGCCTCACGCTGACTCAGGCTAATTTAAAGTAGCGCTGGCACCGGTGAAAGCTGTGAACAGACACATTTTCTCCCATCCAGAGACACAAGGGAGGTTCGCCGCTGCCCTTCAGGTGAAACGTGCCAGTCACACACAGAACACAGCTCTTTTACGCCTGCTGACTAAGGATTTTACCATAATGGCTTTCATAGGCGTGAACAAACAGTCTGCATGATGTTGGGCTTTAAAGGAAGGAGGGAAGGGATATATTGAATTGAGATACTTTAGATAAGGATCAACCCTTAGAAGCTACGGTTATCACCGGTGCTGCCAAAAGCGGGTAGTAATTTCATATTCTTTCAGTTATTTTAAACTCGGCTCATTGAAAATTTGTTCAGAAGTGCAGTATCAAAACTTCAAATCAGTACCATATTTTAGAACGTAGAAGAGGAGATTTGGTTATTTATTTTGGTTTAAATCCAATACAGATCTTGTGGATTTGTGCATTTTTCTCTTCAACACAAAAAAAGTCAAACTCAAAACTGCAAACTCAAACCTGTCAAAATGGAATCTAACTCATTTAGTGAGTAACTACAGGGCAGCTGGTGGCCTGGTGGTTAGGGAATTGCCCCTGTGATCAGAAGGTTGTGGGTTCGAATCCCAGGACTGTCATTGGCACCACTGAGGTACCCTTGAACAAAGTACCACACACTGCTTCCTGCATGTTGCATCGCTGGCTACCCACTGCTTCACTTGATGAATGGATTAAATGCAGAAAATAATTTCACACTGTGTGCTGTGGTGTGTTCACGTATGACAAATGGACACCTTACACTCTTTGTGTTGTATGTAATTAGGTAACCAAATTCAGCCATTTAGTAAGAATGTTACACTTCTGAAGATTAAACTGATATCATCTTCCAAGTTCTTCATTTAGTGCACGGCTTTGTCCATCGGGGGGCAGTGCTGCCATTCTGATCAGTGTCATCTGTGTAAATATGTTGTTGACATTGGCTTTATTGTGTACCCTGTGGCGCCCTCGCTGGGGCCCTGCAGTGACAGCTGGCCAGGCATACAGTATATTTACTTCACTCCTAGAAGCAGACTCTGTACCCCAGCATGCTCTTTATGACTCACCTGAGAACAGGAACGGTAGAACACACAGATGCGTCTTGACAAATTGATCTGAAGGCAGAAATTTAGCTTCATTGAGCGTGGAATGTAAGAATCGACTCTAATCCATTTGAGCAATATTCAGTAAAGTTTGGGGCCGCAATAAAACTCCCAGGCTGTTTTTAAGCGTATAAATCTGAACCTTGTATAGTTTTTGTTCTACCACAGCTTTCCTCCAGTCACATTTTTCTGTTTTCAAAAAAAAAAAAAAATATATATATATATATATATATATTTTCTATATATAGAAAAAATGCATCATATAGTAAAACACCATACTGAATAGTTAATGTTATTTATATTTATATATATATA
>JBBPCY010037687.1:0-13731 GCA_037974405.1 Brachyalestes nurse
TATACACACACACAAACACACACACAAACACACACACACTCACTCTATATGGACAAAAGTATTGGGACACACCTGGGCTAGGCCTCTTACTTCCAGTGAAGGGCAATTTTGACACGGCATTCCAAGATATTTTGGACCACGCCATGCTTCCAACTTTATGGACTTTATAATGTCATCATCCAGTTAGGCTCTTTTGGACTGTAAATGACGTTGTCTTCTTTTTCACTTTGCCTCTCTCTTTTATCTCTTTCTCTCTCTTTTCTTACCCCTCTCTTTTGAGACAGTGCGGATGCACTCCTGGAGAGTTGTGAATGTCGTTTGTTGGGGGTCAGTTATTCAGAGAAGAGTTAAAAGCTCTGTGGTCTGTAATCAGCCCTCTCTGCTGCCTTTGATTACAGCATAGTTTCAGTTATGAGTCGCACACACAGACCCCTGCTGTCACCTTCTTGTATTCTCTGCTGTCATACACGCACAGCTGCCTCACTGACACAAGCTGTTAGTCTCTTCCTGCCTGTTGGAGCAGAGAGAGAGCTGGAATAACTTTTCTAACTAATTCTAGGCACAGTATTTTGTAAACATGGTCCCTAAAATGCTTGTGTGTACACTGTTTTAAATTTTTTTTGTGGTTGTAAGCTTCTCTGTAAGGAGCCAGTCTAGCTTGAGGGAGTGTGTTATCTAGTAGCTAAACAGTGTGTGGTGCATGCTGTGAGTACAGAAGGTGATTTTTAAATGCAGTACCTGTATTCCTAAAGTCAACCGAAAATGGAACTAAGAATCAAAGGAATAAAATCCGCCTGCAAATGTTCATTTCCAGTGTGGGAGTTTTGCATGGCTGCACTGGGTTTATTGCATGCATTTTGTTTTCATTATTTATTCGCCTGGTTTTTTCCATGCTGGCATGTTATTTATGGAAGCAGCAGTGCGGTGGGAACTGAAGGTGGATTTTTCCCGATCCTGGAACCTCTGTGAAAGGACCTCAGCTTAGTCCTGAGAGAAAGATGAGTTACAAAAAGGAAAAAAACACTTTTAAAAAGTGTTGCAGATTATATCAGCTTCAGGTGTCCTCTTTCAACAACTAAATCTTTAGTTTGTAATTGCTTTGGTATTTAAGCATATACACTTAAATGGTTAAAACTGTAATCAATAACACAGAATTCTAAGTGGAAAAAAAACTGGCCTTATGTGTCGGAAGGTTCTCCTGTGTCTTTTTGGCCGTAAAATTACATCAGGCACAGTAATATACGGCAAGCACTTAAGTGTCCAGTGTTTTAACAGCACATTGGAAATATGGCTTTACAACTTATTACCAGCTGCCATGAAACATCTGTGGGCCTGAACTGATTTGCAACTGGCTCGCTCCTGTTAGCATTCTGCTACTGTGCTATGGTCTGTAGGCCTTTGGTTGAGAATTTGTGTTCTAGTCTCCCTTGGCATCAGCAATATTGAAAAAAAATCTAATATTCACATTTACTCCTTATCTCACATGTAGTGATGAGATGTGCTGATGTTTGCTTATTTAGCACTGTTATTAACTAGCAATGAAAAGTTTGCAAACTGTGGATTTTTTAATAGTGGTAGTGAAAGCAACCAGGGATTGTGATGTCTATAACAGAAATGTATATTAGTAACGGTTTGCTACGTTTCAAAGGCAGACCACTATGAAGGGATTTGTTTACATGTTAAAGATTCAATCAGGAAGAAATCTGGAAAAATCTATAATTCTTGTTTTTAATACGTTATGTTTGGGTATATTATGTTATAATTGTAAACAGACTTGCTTAGGTGGTTTCTGAACCTGTCAGATATGCTGCTGTTCATTGAAATGGACACAAATACATGAGTAAAAACTAGTACCAGCCATCTTGAAAGTTGAATTTTGTTCATGCTTATATCAAATTTTATAGATAACACCTATTTATTGTTTCTGTTTTGAAGTACTGTTTGCATGCTTGAGCCAGATTACCCAGAATTGATGTCAATTCTGATCAGATTCCGGGAATAGAATATGGAGTGCACGTTAAAAATGCTGAGTCATCATCTGATTTGCAACATATTTATGTGTGATAACTGGTGTATTGACACTTCACCTAGTCAGTTTTATAGCAGTAAACAGGACCTCAGCCACCTTCAGCTCCTACAGTTCAGTGTCCACTCCTGTCCATCCCCCAACCCCTACTACACGGCTAGAATGCGTGACTGCTCCTTAAATAGGCTTAGCCACTTTAGCCCTCCGTACGTGTGACTCTTGAAGTCAGTGTGTGTTATTGGCTGCGAAAGGGTGTGAAAGGCAGAGGCGGGTAGGTAGGCGCCTCAGCTGAGGTCAGCCCGAGGGAAAGGCTGATTACAAAGTGGCGGCTGGCATGGACCTGTGATTAATCTCCCTGCACCTGTTTGCAGCCACATGCCTGGACGGTGCCCATACTGTCACTGAGAGGAAGTGTTGGGTTTTAGCATGTCTGATTGTTTGGATGTGTCCGAGGCTTCACACACATACATACACCTACTAGCTTTTAGAGTACCTGAGATGTTGAGTGTGAGAAAGAACATATATTTCCCTGGGAGAAAATGTTTTACACTGTTAGGAAAACAAATCGTAAACGTATTGTGTAACTATTTTTTTTGTCTTTTTTTTTTTTTTTGTCTTGCGAGAGAATCGCATCTGGTTTATTGAATTTTATTGATTTAATATTCTATCAGTTAACCTTCATAAAGACAGTTAACCAGTTCCTGACATGATTCTGTTAATGTCAGCTGACCATTATGACAGTTTTGAGGCTGGTACTCATACTGGGGTAAAATTCAGACAGTTCATCATATTTATGTGTTTATTATTAAAACGGCTAAAATAATTTAATTTAATTTTTACATCTTATGGTGTAACAGTTTAAGATCACTTTACTAGCAGTTTATAATTGCCATACTTATTAAACTCATTTTAAAAGCAGAAACTCATTCTTAATATAAATATTGTACTGCTGGGGTGTAGTTACTGCTTCAAACCTCATATTGTTCTTATTTTGAGTTAATGTCATGATAAAACATTTTTTTTGCTTTTAAAACTGCTTTTAAAATTCATTATTGACACAGTAATATCAGCATTGATTTTGAAGGATAATACACTAATATCTCCAGTATATATATATATTGGGCCTATTCTTAATATTCTGTGTGGTTCTATTCTGCATGCTCAATTAAAAATTACAATAGGCAGTTTATTTCCGGTTATTTACTCCACACTACACATCACATGTCCTATTCAGTCCTATTCCTATACCAGTTACATAAACAAATAGCGGAGAACTGCATTCACTGTCTTTAATTGTTAATCTGTATTCTGGAAAATGCAAAGGATTGTTCCTGGAAGGCTCATTTGCAGTGTTTAAGCGGCCATGGTTTGCAGTGCTTTCAGCTGTGTCAGACTTGCAGATATATCCATTGCAATAGAGGAAGAATTGGCTTGCTGACTCCTTCACTGACTGACTGCTGGGAAAGGCCTTCAGAATCAGATTAGTGAAGGTATGATTGGGTTACTGAGAGACTAGAGTAGGCTGAAAGGGGGGAAGGCCTCACTGTGGCACTACTCATCCACATGATCTGCTGTACAGTGGACAACGTCTCCAAAAGCAGAGTCGGGCTGAGCTTGATATTGCAAACATGATATTGATTATAAAGTATAGATTCAAGTGAAAAATAATGAATTGAAAATTACAGTATTCCTTTATTTAGTCTCTTTAAGGACCCTAAAACAGAAAACACACAAACATACATGTTGAGAGTTCTGTGTGAATCAGATAATGGCTAATAATAACATAATAACAACAACAATAATAATAATAATAATAATAATAATAATAATAATAATAATAATAATAACCATGAACTTTTAAGAGTAGAAATGCATTTGTTAAAGTGATACAGTAGTAATATGAGGCAACATAGTCATTATGAAAGAAAGAGGAAATGTTTTTTGCTGCTTTGTAAAGCTTTTAACTGTAGATGTCTGACGAATCCAAAATTTTTGGTGCATCAAAACTAAAAACTACTTGACCAATTTATGCTTTTTTTTCCCCCTAGGAACCTACAGTAAAGCAGCATTTCCTGAACTTAAAGCCCGATTAGGAATGTGTTCTGTCAGGCATTCTGATATATGAAGTTTTTAATCCATTAAGAGCATTAAAAGCCATAAAAAGAAACACATAATATGTTCAGTCCTTTTTGACTGTGTTAGTCCTCTGGCTGAATAATTCTGAACAAGCATGGTAATTCTGTTCAACACATTGTAGTAGTCTAGTAGTGAGAAACCATGAGTATGAAAGAAAAAAAGCTAATGATTTGACAAGGATGAGGCACTTCTGTCAAAACCTCCTGTCATTTACTTTGAAGTTGACTGATGATGCTTTTGTTTTGTTTTTTCTCTTTCTCTGGTGCGCTAGAGTAAAGAAATAGCCTTTCAGCTGCAAGAGGATCTGATGAAGGTGCTCAACGAGCTCTACACGGTGAGTACTGCTATCTTTACCGGCGCTCATTTGTTAAAGAGAAACCTGTCGCACCCACCCATGCTGTGCATCAGCTTCTGGCAGTGCATATACTGCCTGTCTAAATTGGCTTTTCACAATCATCCAGAGAAGCAGAACATTTAGGTGAAGCTAAACTAGAATGTCTGGCTTTTAGTAAATATTTAGCTTTTATGAAACATTTAGAAAAGAGAATATTAAATATCTTAAATATCTCTTAAATATCTATTTATGCACTACCGACTCCTTATAACAAGGGTGACTGTAGAGCATAAAGCTTAGTGTTACAAAATATACCCAGAAATATCTGTTAATATCTATATTTACAGATGTAATAATATCAAAAGAATATAAATATCAGCTCTGAACAAAACAAAACAAGACAGGCAGTATATTTCTACATTACATTGCAACTGAATGAATGTAGATAATATTTCTGTATCCTTCTGTTCAGGTAGCTTTGAGGAATGTTTGCTTAAACCACTAGCCTCTGCAGCCTCTCTCTATAGGCTGGTGTGTTCTTAAACATTCATGATCTCCCAGCCCGCTCTAGCCTCCGGCTACAGCAGCCATGAGCCCTATACATTACTAACAGCACCCTGCTCACCGCTGTGAAGGGACCAGGCCTCTGCAGGCACGCAAGGCTCGCGTTCTCTGCCCTTGCAGGAGTATTGTACTAAAGCCAGTGATCAATAGTTAATTCCCCTGCTTTAATTGTGGCCATCAGGCCTGCAATGAGCGCTCTGAAGATTCACGCCTCTTTCACTCCCCTGAAGCTCTGCTCACATGCTAATGTGTCTTCCGTGCACTTCAGTGGGAATGATCAGGCATCTGTGTTTGTATGCAAACAAAATATTGATCTTTTGATGTTTGGAACTCTAAAGTTAGCATGAGGCTTATTATAATAGCATTACTCAAAATGTCCTCTCCCTCTCTGACAGATGTCTTTGAGTAAATCAAACTTTTTGTTGCAAGATAAAATACCACTTTTTCTTTTATCATACCGTTGTATTTCTGATACCAGTAGCCTTGAGTATTGAACATGGGCAGCTGGATGGCCCAGTGGTTAGGGCGTTGGCCAGTTGGCCAGGGTTGGGGTACCCTTGAGCAAGGTACCTTCCCCACACTGCTCACCGGGCATCTTGGGTTAAATGCAGAGAAATCATAAGGCGCAGCTGGATGGCCCTGCAATCAGAAGGTTGGGGGTTCTGTCTCTACTGCTAATGTCACCGCTGAGGTACGCTTGAGCAAGGTACTGACCCCTGCTCCCGGGGCGCCCCTCGTTGGCGGCAGCCCACTGCTTCACTTGGTGAATGGGTTAAAATGCAGAGAAAGAATTTCACATTGTTCACACTGTGTTGTGTTGTGTTTACATGTGACTATAAGGGTTCATAATTAAATTAAATTAAATCTGAGCAAGGCTTTAAGTAAAAATCTAATTCAGTTCAGTTTCCAAGAGGAAACAAGTCTGCAAACCTCTGCAAAGTCTGGTGGATAGACTTCATTCAACCTTTCTTGTTTTGTGGCACTTAGGACTTACATTGCTCGTAACGAATGGAGTGACAGAAGTGATTGCCCGCTTTGTTTTTGATGGCTATCAGATCAGGGAGTTGCACTTTGAGGACTTGACGATTCAATTGCCGATAAGAAGACAAAAAGATGAAGAAGGCAGAGCCACTGAAACTGGAAACCATATGAAACATAGGGGTAACAAGTATTGTAACTTATTGTAATTTATTCCAAGGTAGATGAAAACTGCCCTACTTGAATTGTAAAGTTCTCTTTATTGATTCTGGTGTTCTTCAACTCCCTACTGTGTGCTGCACTGATATAGGCTATGCCTTGATTCAGACACTTTTTATCCTGTATGCTTTATGATGAATGGTGATTTGTTCTCTTGTCATATAAATGGTCTTACTTTAACATCTGTGTTCTTCATCTGGATGTAAGGAATGTGAAAAAGCTAAGACTATACAGCTTAAATGTACAGTTCTCTTCAGTATTGGATTCATGCTTTATATGTCTAAAGTCAGATCATTTTCCCACATCAATCTACCTGGAGGTTAAAGACTGGTTCCCATGTCACGGTATTATTTGTAAAACAGATTGGATGGCACCAGAAGTTCTCAGTATCTTCGATATGTGAAATGCATATGCATTGAAGCTTAGAAATAAGTTGTACTCTGGAAATACTCCATGATTATTTTAGTAGGGGTTTTGGACCACTGTATTCCTATTTCTAAACTAATCTGTGTGTTCTTGCTTAAGCAATGTCCAGAATCAACCATTTGGCTTTGATGCAGCCAATCTTTCGTCAGTTGTCAGATTACTTATGGTTTCCTGAAATGAAGACCATAAAATACCCATCATTTCTATATGATTCATTAAATTTTGATTCAAATTGCCTTGAATTAAAACTGATTCTGCATTAAACCTTTATAATCGCTTTTTCATTTAGAATCCAATGTGCTGGAGAAGACAGCCAAAATGATAAATCATGTCTCTATCTTCACCTGACAGTTTGGAAAGCTTTCCAGAATTTCTGCACTCATTAAACTATAGTCATCAGCGTCTGGAGTTCACTAAATGTCATTTGAAGCTTGATTGAAATTGGGTTCTCGAGTGCCAGGGCTTTACAATAAAGTTTCTAACTGCAAAGAGTGCTTAAACAAACATATCAAGCATTTCTTGCATTCAAACACAAATGAATCACAAAATAATGAAAAAACCAACCTTACATCCGAAACACTGTAAACATGTAGACCTTAATGAAATTCTATATCACCAATGTCACCAATGTGGCTTATTTTCTAATAAAAAAAATAATTTCATGATAAATCTCAATTCAGTCACAATCGCAAAGATTGTATTAGGAATCAAGTATTTCAACCATCTACACAGTTTACAGAGAAACAAAGCCACATTTTTCCAGGACCAAGGTGCAACACACATGGTGGACACACAGTGCAAAAAGAACATGCAAAACAGCATGTCAAGACCATCCAATGCAGCTGGAAAATTGTTGGTGAAAGTTTGGTTGTGACAATAGTTGCCCCACAATTTCAGTGGTTGTGTATTCTCCAGGATCACACCTATATGCAGGCTTGCAATAAGTTGGTGGTCATAGGAAAGAACCATTTTTCCTCTGAAATAGATAGATAAATAGATGGATGGATGGATGGATGGATGGATGGATGGATGGTTAGATAGCCAGCCAGACTTTTTATGACACTTTTCTGCTTTGCTTCATAAAAAAAAAGAGTCTCAAATGGCCACTTTTTCCAGGGGTAATGCTAATGCTGAGTTGCTCTTTACTGTACCAATTCTTCCCATGAGACTTCATACCTACATATGAAGAGAGAGAGAGAGAGAGAGAGAGAGAAAGAGAGAGAGATATAAAAAAGCAGTGAAAGTGACAAAAATAGACACACACTCATATACCTGCAGCTGTGGGGAAAATACTTTCCTGAGCAAATGTATGATGTGAACGCATATGAATTGTCAATAAGCCGCTGATATGAAACAGTCATTGAAGGCCATGGGGAAATACCTGTCGACACACACTCACTCATGTATTTAAAATTTAATTGGTTCATTTTCACACTGCTTGGAAAAGCATCATGCATGTCTAAATTTGAATTTGTAGAATCATAATCCAATTCCATCCACCAGGGGGCGGTCTGACATTAACAGATGTGAGAAAAGCTGTTTATAAGAACACTGCCACACAACCAGGCGTGATCATGGTCTGCTTTTTCAACTTCAGCCTGCTTGACGTGTTGTGATGGAGAGACAGGCCAAAATTCATTTGGTGGGCTTAGAGGGATGAGCTAGCACTCATCACTTTAGGCTTAGATGAGTTCATATTCTGCTGAGCTCTATAGTGGTGCCTGCCCTCCCCTAATCCACCCGGGAGTTCTAAATGCCTTTTTAAATATTCCAGGGTATTAAGAATAACATGTACATTGTCAAGAATGATGCTTTGAATATGACTGATGTTCAGCGCTTGAGGATAATAGTGGAACTCATATGTCAGCGTTTTAGAAATAAGAGTATTATGTTAAAGGGTATTATGAAGCTTCTTTTTTCACTGAAATATTACAGAGATATTTTGTCTACAACATAATGCACCTTCAGAAGACTATTAGATTTAAAACATATTATTCTTGTTGTCATTATCATCCCAAACCTTTAAATTGGCATGGCATTTTTAAAGGAGTCTAACATGTAAAAGCTAATGCAAGCTAATGTCATACTGAAAGACCCTGGTGCAAAATTGTTAGATGTATAAATAAGACTTCTTGTTATTTGGGACTGGAGAGATATTTGAGTCACCTGCTGAGTTGCCATGGCTTTCATATCATTATCATTTCTCTGAGCTTTCTTGTTCTCCTGTTTTTTTTCCCTTCCTTTTTTTCTTCTAGGCTGTTAGATAGGTGGACAGGTGGATGTGTCTGGTGCACAAATTACATCTAACCTAGCATCTTCACAAACTTCTAACGAAGCATACCTGTAGGTAATACTGCGAGAAGCAATTAGGGAACCTTATGGGTTCATGGCTGCACTCAGCAAGAGGCCCCACCACCCTTTGTTCTAGGAGGGGAATGATCTTGCTTTGCTTGGTGGGAAAAGATTGGCTAAGGCCACAGATTTTCACTCACTCAGCTGGGCTCCAGCAATGGTCTGCACTCACACAATTGAAGCCCATTTAAAGACAGGCAAGATTTGTCAGAACACTCGGGGGACTGTTATGTGGCTCCTTCATATGATTTAGCCTCGTAACCACTAACTAGGGTCTTGGAAACATTCAAGAGCATTAGGCTGGCTTTTGTTTTGTCAGGCTGAAAGCGCCTATAGAGGATTCCAACAGGAACTGCAATTTAAACCAACTCGTTACAGGCCGAGCTTTTGGCAGTCATTAATGTAATGCAGTTTCATTCTACACCTGGCGGGTTCTGGCTTCTAAGTATAGGGTGTTTAACTCTTCAGGTAAAGGGTGTGATGAATTAGAAGTGAAGTGCTGCAGATATTTGAGAAGCAACTGACACACAGTGAGTATAGAAAAGAATCAACCTCTTCAAAATATTCACACTTACTTTGCAACCTGAAATGAAGAAACACAGACATATTGACTTCTGGTAACATACAACACCCGCGTGAAAGACACAAGCAACAGTTTAAAAATAAATGAATAAATAAATAAGTAAAACAGAATCACTGAGATTATCACCCCCCCTCCTAAAAACATGTACACTGAATCAGGTGTAACTAATCACACCAAGCTAATTTGCTTACACCTGTGATCAATTGTAATCATTTTAATTAGTTCAGGATAATAACAGCTGTTCCTGGTGCTTGGTAGTGCAACTGAAAGCAAACAATCAACTATGTGTGGCAAGGCACTGTCAAAAGATCTCAGGGATAAAGTTGTGGAGGAGCACAGAAAATGGATACAAAAAAAATCTCATAAGTTCAGTCCCTGGGAGCACAGTAAAGTCTATAAATAAGAAGTGGAAAGTGTTTGGCACTACTAAGACCCTCCCCGGATCAGGTTGTCCCTCCAAACTGGAAAAAAGAGTGAGGAAACTGGTAAGCGAGGCTATGGCACCTTAAAAGCAGTTACAGCAATGTATGGCAAAGAGTTGTCATTGTGTGCATGTGACACCATTATCACAAGTGCTCCACAAATGTGGTGACATGCATTGCTTGCACAATAAATAAATTACAAACATTTTTTTGCTTACTTTGTACTAACCTTTGTCCTTTTCTTGTCTTTGACAGGGTCTGCTAACATGTGCCACTTTAGCTGGTAGAAACTTGGTTAAAAGCAGATATTGATTTGAGTCTAGCTTAACAGGTATGAAAAACAGACGTGGACGACTCTATGCACTGTTGTTCGTCGCCCTGGATAAGAGCGTCTGCCAAATGCTGTAACTGTTACTGTAACTGACTCCTTTAGAAAGGCCATGATAAGTCTTGATTGAGCTTTGCCAAGACACACCTTGGAGTCTTGGGAGTCCAAGTGGGAAAATATGTTATGGTCAGATTAGACCAAAATCAAACTATTTGGCCTCAAGTCAGAAAGCCAATACAACTCAGCTTTCAAAGAAGTCAATGTCTACAGTAAAGCATGAAGGTGGTAGCATCCTGTAATAGGGGGGTTCTTTGTGGCAGAGACTGGGGCACTTGTCAGGATACATGGAAAAATGGATGGGGCAAAATATTGTCAAATTCTGGAGGAAAACCTGCTGCCCTCTGCCAAAAAGTTGTCAATGGGAAGAAGGTTTATGTTTCAGCATGACAGCGATTCAAAGCTCACTGCAAAACTGACCACACAGTGGCTGAGGGGGATAAAGGTGAATGTTCTTGCATGGCCTAGTCAGACTTAAAGCTAACTGAAAATATGTGGAATGCCTTATAAAATATGTGGAATGACTTATAAAAATTGCACCCGCACAGTACAGCACCACACCCGCCCGTTCACCCGTGATCATATCAAAATTAATATTATTCTATTGAAGCGCACGGCAGGACTGGCCTCCCAGGAGGCTTTGCATGTGGAGTAAGTGGCTGGTTGTCTGTTTGTGTTTTTTTGAGGAACATTAGAGGGGAGTAGATGTTATGTAGTAGTAGAGATTTTTTATGGTGAGAGCTCCGTTGTTGGAGTTGTGGTGTAGTACCTGGACATGCCAGTGGGGGCAAAGTGTTCTCTAAAGTACAAAATCTGTTTCGAAGCTGTTGGCTGAGAATAAAAAGACATTTTGTTGAAGAACAGTGTGTCTTTGCCTTTTCTCTCTCATGCTCGCTACAATATCATCAGCAGTCCCAGGTTTGAGCTGCGTCCTGCGTTCTTCGATCACAAATCCAGCGGAAGAAAAATAACTCCCACTGGAGCACCCTGAAGACGCTGTGATAATGAAAGTTTGTGCATGATAGTCTAATACATAGATATTTTTGCTTATATGATAATATTTTAGTCTTCAATACTGTTTTGACTGACCTGCTACCCGCCCATATGAAATTAATTACCCACCCGCGTACCCGCCTGTAAAATTCCAGAACATTAAAATCCGCCCGTTTCAGCGGGTACCCGACCTGGTGCAGGACTCTGATTCCACCAGTGGTTACCATCCAGTTTGACTGAACTTGAACAGTTCTGTATTTTCTGTATTTTCTGGGTAAATGTTGGTAGACGTTGGTAGAGAAGTATCATAAAGACTAATTTAAGTGATTTTTCTTTTCTATACCCATTGTAGCAAGCAAGTAGACAAGTTTTGGGTCCCACGTGAATCACTGGGGAGCTGAGCCTGGCACCTCCTGTGCCCCCTGCTTTCCCTGGCACTTTGGTTTCCCCCACTTACCTGATCACTAACACCTATTCTGCATTTCTTCCTTCTCTACTTATACTCAGCCTGGGCCAGTATCTAGTGTCCATTCACCACTGAGTCTTTGGCTGGTGTGGCATGTTTTTTTTTTTTCCCTTTGTTAGTTTGCCTGTGCGTGTCTCTTTCTCACAGCATTCTGAAAACTGTACTCCTGGCAGTTCCCCTTTAACACCTCCTCTATGCTGTCTGAGGAGACCACTCACAGCTGGACCTGGCGCTCTCTGGGCCTTCCTTTGCTAGATCATGGTGGGCTTTGCAAAGACAGTTTCTATTGCACTGCTATCACAGCTACACCCGCTGCTATCAGTGCTCATTGAGTTCTTGTTTTGCATCCTCTGCTGCCAATAAAGCTTCAAAAGTATTTCCTGCAAAGGCATATTCTTGAAACACACCCTGCACAATGACATTGTGAAGGTAAAAAGAAGAAATGGTAGTGGTATAATAAAAGGAATCGGAGTATTACATTTCATAATGAGGACGTTTCAGGTTGTTGGTAATTCCTAAAGTTTCTGATAATGATACACACAAGAGAATACTGTCCTCATTTATTGATCAATAGATGCTTACACATGCTCCTCAGACATGCGTCATTGTTTGAGCGAAACCTGAAACTTAATGAAATAGATATTATAGTGTGCACTTGGTTTTGAAACATGAAGCCCACTTGGTCTTCAGCTTCTATCCACAAGCCATCAGGCTTCTGAACTGCTGACTTTCTGCACACCCCATTACACACTCACCACAACTGCTGGACTCTTCACAATGTCACTTTAAACAATTCCACTTTAAATCCTCACTGCACAATATTGCATGCCACATTCAAATACCTCACTGCATTATTTTGCACTAGACATGCTATTAATAGTTGTAAATATTAAACAGTCTTTAAAAATGTCCTATTTTCTACTTTTTGAGTTTTTATTTATTTTTTAAATGTATCTGTATACTTCATATGTTTATGTAAAATTGGGGAACATGAGTCTAAGAATTTCAATAAAACTTGAAACTTCAGCTTGACTGAAAATTTAATCCCCATTCCTGCTTTGCCCAATGATAATTCTACTTCATTTGTACTTGCTTTCCAAGACTTCTCAACTGATAGAGAATTCTAGTACAGAGAGGGGTCACAGAGAACTTCGCCTAACATGAAAACTGTTCATTAAAACAGTGTGTGAAATAGAGGACTTCCTGTTACCCCCTAATTAACCTTTTAAAATCTTAAAATCACAATTCTGGTGGATACCTGAAAATATATTATACTGGTTCTCTTGGGGATGTAATAGCCTCACATGGTTTTTACTACCACTTTTATGCAGATGACACTCAGCCTATTCTCTCTTTCCCCTCCAGTGATGATCAGGTCTCGACCCACATCTCAGACTGTCTGGCTGACATCTCCTCTTGGATGATGGCCCACCACCTCAAGCTGAATCCCAGCAAGACTGAGCTGCTTTTCATCAAAGGCAGTCTATTACCAAGCCATGACCTCACAGTTTCTTTTGAGAACTGTTATTGTCCCCTCAAAGAAGATACGAAATCTTGGTGTCATGCTAGATGAAGATCTGTCATTCTTGTTGCACATTGACTATGACCTCTCCAGGACATGCAGATGCCTTCTTTACAACATCAGAAGAATCTGACCCTTTCTTACCACTGAAGCTTACCACTGCAGTTACTTGTCCAGTCTCTGGTCATCTCCAAACTGGACTACTGTAGCTCTCTACTGGCTGGACTTCCACTGACGGTAACAAAACCACTTCAGCTGATTCAGAATGCAGCTGTGAGGTTAGTCTTCAATCTTCCTAAATTCTCACACACCACACCTCTACTAC
>JBBPCY010037707.1:0-13730 GCA_037974405.1 Brachyalestes nurse
GTCTCATTGTGAGAGGAGAGTGTTGATTACAGCAGTGTTTTTATACTTTTCCTCATTAAATAAGATGTGATTCAGTCTCTCATAAAGCAGAATGAGGTGCTTGTGTAGGAATTTAACAGACACTGGCATGGAATGGTTACATACTAATAGAGATGCTGATTTAAAAAATAAATTCCAGTGGTTGCTTATTTTTCTGCAGCTGTATTCCAGATGATACTCTAGTCAAGAGAATGCATGAGTTGACAGTTATAACATGTACATTTAAATGACAAAACTAAACCAGCTGGCTAATCGACAAACATTAAAATGGTTTACTAAGTGCATCTTTTTACTGATTTTCTGGATAGTTAAAGTCTTAATTAAGGGACTTCCCTCTCCATCACCCTTGTTTCCTGCTTCTGAGCCTGGAGCTATAGTGACAGTTCCAAATATTGTCCATGTGTAACTGAGGAGATCATGCCGTCCAGGCCGCAGTGACCTCTCTCTCAAACATACTTAAGTCCCCAGTGTTTGTTTTTCCGGAACAGAGGGATTTCTGCTCACAAGCCTCATGTCACTAACACAGCACTCCCTATGGGTTACTACTGTTTGTCTGTAAAATTCTCAAACCACTGTCATACAAAGTCGTTTCTTTTAAATATTTGTACTTCTATTGCACTTTAAAATTTCTTTAATGTGTTGCTTTATTTCGTTTATCTCTCCCATTATCTTATTCACTTTCATTTGATTTGATGTTATTTCTTTTTGTTTAATATTCTATTTCCATAAAGCACATTTTATGTATGATAATGTGATATATAATTTGAACTTGAATAAACTTTGACATAGCTACTAATTTAAACAGTGTCCCATTATTATTATGTAATTTGTGAAAGGTTTGAATGATGATGATTGCTGACATCTTGTGTTGGCTTTGACATTATTATTAAGATGACAGTATCAATAACATTGCACTAATATTAATAATACATTCCAAATATGTGTTTTCCTATAAATAAGCCATCGTCGTTTTTAATATGTTAAAGAAGCCTGTTTGTATGCAGATGTTTTAAAAACTGTCCCCACACTTTTGAGAGGCAATGTTGATTTCCAAACTGTTATCATCAGAACAGCCTGGTTACTAGGACTGTTTAGTAGTGCCAACGAACAACTTGTTAAAAACAAAAAAATATGTAAATGACTCCTAAGTTAAAATATCAAATACTGTAAACACATATATATCTGTTACAGGTGTACACTGTTTGATATTTGTTATTATTCTGTAGTACAGTCCACTACATTCTAGGACATTATCTGGGCCTGCTTCTGTTATGCAATCCAATTTTGGAAGCCGATTATCATCTTCTTGTGCTATTTAGATGTTTTTACACATTTAATTACATGATGACCCAGTGGATTACATTTACATTCACTTTCCGTTCTGTACCAACAGGATACTGTTGACATTGCTGCCAGTACCTGTGATTTCCCATTTTATGGCTCACTACTGATGTGTGTTCTTTCTAGGACTGAAATGTTCTCATCCTCAGCTGGAAGAACCTGACGCCTACTGCCTGGGAGTTCTATGTTCTGAGGAAGAGCTTGATTATTTTTCTGAGCTCACTTGATTATAGAAAGGCAGGGTATAATGGTTTATTATCATTATCTCATGCAGTGCACTCATTACCTCAAGTGCCCCTGTGTGCTTATCAGATGATATATAGTGATTAAAAGCATGGCCAATGATGACCTGATACGCAATTAATTTCCGAGAAAGCTGAACAAGACATGCCACTTTGGACGGATCTTCTGTTTGATCTGTGTTTTGCGAGTAAGGTAGCCTTGTACTTCTTGCTCCTTTCGACAGGATGTAAATGATCCCTCACAGATTAACATGTAAATAGACCACAGTTTTGTCTCCAGTGCAAACACCACTTCCTGATATTCCCACGACTCAGAACAGAACGTTCCTACCACTGACCACGGTTATGAAAGATACTCCCATCGCAAGTGTGGTCAGCTGTGTCTGAAGTACCAAGTCTGCACATCTGAAAAGTTAAATCATTGAATTATTAAGTCCTTACAGTCCTGAAAACTAACACTAATTTTGTGTCAGTCTGCAAACCTTAAGATTACTCAAAAAGGGTTCAGGAGAACGATAATGATGTCTATTTTTAAAGGGAATGCAGAGCCAAATGCCTGTTCACTTGGGCTGTCTCAGGACTGAGGTTCAGGAAAAGATAAAGATAAAGATAAAGTGGCCCCTTATAGTCATGCATGAACACACCACACCATAGCACACAGTGTGAACTTCTTTCTCTGCATTTAGCCCATTTACCAAGTGAAGCAGGGAGCTGCCACCAGCAAGGGACACCCAGAGAGCAGTGTGTGAGGACGGTGTCTTGCTCAAGGGAACCTCAGTGAACACACCAGCAGTGTTGGGATTCAAAGCCACAACCGACTGTTTGCAGGGGCAATGCCCTAATCACTAGGCCCCCATCTGCCCCATGTGTGACAACTGTCATATCATAATGTGTTTACTGATTTTAAAGATGGCAAGGAATCTCAAAAAGACTTGCTAATATGGTTTCTGACACTGTATGAAAATCTGTTAAATGGCTATAAAATGTTGTATTTACATTGTCAAAATAGTAGTAACTGCTTTATTAAAGTGTAATAATGTTTGTTATCCTTGACCATTTTTATAGCTAATGAAATAAAATACCAGGGATTATCCAACTATTTACATGACATTACATTACACTACATTCACTTGGCAGACACTTTTATCCAAAGTGACTTACGATTTGAGAAAACAGGGTGAAAGTGTGGAACCAGAGGAGAGTTCTAAGTGATACAATCCTTATGTAGGGAGTAGTGCATAAATTGTGTATCTGGAAAGAAGATGAATAATGATTTGAAGACAGAGAGGGATTCTGCAGCTCTGGTCACCTTTCACAGCTCATTCCACCAGCATGGGAACCACGAATGAGAAGAGTCTGGACTGGGTTTACCTTGTATTTTGGTGGTAGGGTCTATAAGGGAAGCACTGTTGTCTCACCAGGCGCTCCAGTTTTCTCCCATAGCCCAAAGACACATCAGGTGAACTGGAGATGCTAAATTGCTCTAATTTGTACATTTGTGTGTGAATGGTGACCTGTCCAGGATGTTTCTCCACCGATGACCCCTGGTACAGGCCTGATCCTGTCTGACCCTGGTAATGGGTCAGATAATAAATGGATGGATGGCCTACTAGGACCTGGTGGCAGATGCTGCAAATTGAGATGTGAGAGTTTTTGTTCTATTATTTGTTATATTTGTTCTGTCTTAAGTTTAGACACTCTGTTTACAAAGTTATACAGACCACCTGACATAATTTGCATGCTAAAATCACCACACATTTCAAAATTTTCCCTTTCATGGCTACCTGCACTTCTTCACTTTTATGTACTGTAAAAAATGTGCATGTTTTTAAAGGTCATTCAAACATTTTGTTGGAAGCTGTTAGAAATAAGTCTATAATATTGTATTGGTCAGGCAAAAGTTGTGCTAAATGTGCAAAGATCAGTCAATTTGCAGTTATTTTCCAATTACTTCCTAGTGAAACTTGCATGTTATGGTATGGAAGACTATGTCATATATAGAGTTTAATTAATGGTTGAATAAACTGGATTTTAATCTAACACCTCCAAAAACTGGCACTTCAGAGTTCTGTTCATCACTCACAAATCCTTTACTACTACTACTGATTGTTCAGCCCCTTAAAAGAGCTCAGGAATGCCAAGCTAAAGTGAAATTCATCAGCTCCATTAGTCTCAGAGCTCTAGAGTAAAACAAAAGATGCAATCTTCAGATGCCAAACCTAACTTGGGTGATTGACTAGATTTGGGTTATGATTTTTCACCAAACTATCACTGTTCTCGGCTGAGCCCTGTCTGTACAGCTCCACAGTACTGATGTATCAGAAGCCTTAGCCTTTCCCACACAGTGACTTCCAATGCATTTATTTATTCAGATTTTAAGCATGCAAATATTTGTACACAAAACCTCAGTTCTAATGTTGGATTGATTATTTCTCTTTGGATTCTTAGTTTGTTTTCAAATCTACATGCTTTTCCTATTGCTTTTTTCTTCCAGGGTTACACGAGGTGCAGTTTAATTACATACATTTAATACATTATCATCATACACTATAACTCAAAATATCGTAACCTCTGCTATATAAATATAAAACGAATATAAAATATAACATAAAACTAATATAAAATATAAAATACATACAGTACTGTGCAAAAGTCTTGAGCCAGCCCTTATTTCTTTATATTTTGCTTGCAAAGATCAAGTCTTGAGGAACAGTTCTCCAGGCTTCTTGAATTATATTCAAAGACTCTCATTTCCAGTCCAGTCCCTGAACTTGACCAGTTTCAGAGGAATATTTTTTTTCCACTAAAACACACAATGGTCGGCAGATAAATCATTAAAGCAGAACAAAGTCCATCTAACTGAAGTCCTAAACCAGTGAAGAAACAGGAGCAGATGATTCCAGATGATCAGGCGGTGATCAGTATACTGGTGGTGCTGAATGCTGAGTGGTCGGAACTCCTTTATCTATAGGCTCCATGAATCTTCAGACACTTTGCAGTCTGTCAGTAAAACATTTGAGTAAAATACAGTGTGACAAAGATCAGACAGTCTGATAGACAGCAGCACTGAGAATAGAGAGAATGGCAATTTTTTTGCTAACAAGTGTATTGTACATACAAACTGGTCTTTGAAGGATTTTTAAAAAAACAAAGGAATAGATATTTCATTCATTACTTATGACAAGAACTGATGTTAGTTACAAAATGTATGTAGTAAAATAGCAAAAAAGTATATAACAATATAAATTGTTTTATATAAATATATGGCCACTATATAAAATATTAAATAAAATTGCTCGCTTGGAAGAAAACACTAAAAACTACATTTTTAAGTGTTGAGTTTAGAATGAAAGCATTTAACCTAATTTGTATGATTTAACAGTGTAAATAACAAGGAATTAAAAAATGTAGCTTTCATGGGTTTCAAATGGCCAAAAGTGTCCACGAGGACGCTGAGTAAAAACGAGGAGGGCCAGAGGGTAAATGTTTGCATGATTACGAATGATGTTATTTTTGATGCTTGTAGATCTCTTTAAGATCATATTTGAGAAAGCAATGATTGTACTGTCGCGAGTGGCGTTAAACAGTGACAGGAGCCGTTCGGGTAGAGTGCCTGCCGGTAGAGGAGTGACAGCTGCCTCTTATGTCCTTCGCTTGACAGTCACTAACTGAATGTGCAGCTGATGTCAGCCACGCTTTTATCGAGACAGGTAGCCACTGTCACCTTGTTCAAAGCTGTACAAACCATAGCTGTACTCAGATAAACCTTAAGTTCAAATATAATTTTAATAAAAAACTGACACAATGATTAAATACAAACAAATAATTTCTTGTGCAATTCTATTTACATATAGAATTTACATATACAAAATATACAATGAACACTGAAAATGTAAAATTCTTCTCTGATAATTAAAATGACATATTTTGCAAATACTGTTTCTGCTTGGTATCTGTTAAACCCTTTAGTATAGAAACAATAAGAATAAATGAGTATGACTAATGCTCTATTTGCATACACTTCTTTAGATTGAACCTTACTTCTGGAACCATAACCTCTAAAACAAATGAGGTGTTCTTCGTGCTTGACTTGTCGAGTTTTAAAACATAGGATGTCCTTTCTATGGCCTCTGTAACAGGAACAAGTATTATCCGGAAGTTTAAAAATATGTTCACAATATATTTTAATAAAACACTAAGATATAATGACTGACACACACACACACTTTAGGTTTGCAAAACAAATCTACATACTTGCTTTTCGTATAGAAAACTTGTCTAGAAAAACATGCATATACATTAACATAAATACGTTGAAAAATACATTTACAGGATAAATGTCACATATACTCACCGGTATCATTTTCACTATAATGTACAGCTGGTTTCAAATGCCGGCTTAAAAGATGGCCATGCGAAGCTTTTTCTTTTTTACAGTAAGGACAGTCAAGTTCCGGTCTCAGTAAAAGCCGCTCCTCTTCAGAACTAAACTCAAACACCTTCTCGGAAAGTTACAGAAAATCATCTTCAATCTTCTCTCTAAACATACTTTCCATTGGGCATTAAACTTCTGTAAGGACCACCAAAAAAAAAAAACGGAGAAAGACCAGTATCCTTTCCAAGGGCATATAAGTTTGCTTTGTGTTCTCTCGACTGTACTAAAAATTGTATACAGTTATTTATATTAGGTAGATGTCCGTTCATATTTGTTACAAAATTTGCAAATTATATTTGTCTTAATAATTTTGCTCTAAAATGCACGAAATAGCTACGAAAAAGGCAAAAAATAATGCGGAGGACATTTGCGGGTTCCAGAAATTTGCAGGGATTTCAGCAAACTGTTAGAACAATGTAAAAATAGGTTATTAGAAAAGTACTATTCATCACAATAAAGTAAACAGTTATAGAAGAATTACTAAGGAACTAATAGGAGGGTAAACAATTACAATAACAGAGACGAGACAAAGAAAAACAAAACTATTATAACTAAAGCCATACAGAAAACAAGCATGAATAAAGTGTTTTATATAGACACATTGAAACGGAAAATTACCTCACATGGTTGACGTAGACAGGTCACACAAGAACTAGTAGCTCCCAGCTTGTGATACTCCGCTTTCAAAGTTACAGCTGATCAGTCACCATGCCTTGTTGATGTTCTAGAAAGTTAATTTCCACAATTCTAGAACATCAGAACTACAAGGTCTTTGTGGACAAGAACTTCACCTGTTTCCCAGCGGTTCAGCTCCTTGTGTGCTGTGTAACTATATGCAAATTATGCCGCCAGCTACACTGAAAAAATATATTTGGGTAATTTATTCAACTTTATACAATTCAATTAGAATAAATACAAATAAGCGACTTGCATATGAAGATTTATACAATTTAAGTTGTTCAAGCACTAGAGTTAAACAAATTGATTAAAATAACTCTTAATAAACCTAGATACTTAAACAATTTGTCATCATAAATCATAAATAAATTAAATGTATAAGCTTTAATGGACGTTCCCTTTCATGAATTTAATACAGTATAATTGATAAACGTATTTGATATTAAATGTATTATTAATTGTATATGCAGTCAATTTTGGGAATATTTTATTAAACATAGCAAAGTAATTTATTTAAAACGTAACATGGTCACATGGTCGCAACATCAGGTAGTCTATCCCTAAAAATGTACTAAAACATCATTAAAGACAAAATCAGTATTTTCATCAGAGGTCCTCTACATCAATATCTGACAAGTGAAAAAAGTACCGGGCTAAGCACATTGCATCCCAGATAGCAAAAAACACTTGGCCCGAATGGATCCGGGCCAGATCTGCTCAACATAACTGGGCCGGTGTCCTTTTGCACAATGGGCCAATACAGGCACGGATCCATTTTTTCGTATCTGGTCCAGACACGGCATGTATGCTGATACGACTCACATCTAGGCAGGATCCGGCACAGATCCGCTACGAATCTGGCCCACATTTGGGAAGGATCTGGTTAAATCTGGTTCAGATTTTGACCAGCTCATTTTGGGAATATTATAATTATAAATAGTACAACTAAATGAAGGAATGTTCGCATAAATGTATACAAAGCTTCTTTAGCTATACAAGTTGAGGAAATTAAATGACAATAGTAACTAGAGATGTTTCAATGTAATAAGAAATATTACATTATAAAATGAATAAATATTTAAAATATCGCTTATTTTCTGTCAATGAACGGTATCCTCATTAAATGTGTCATTAAATACTTAAAATATGAAATAAAAACAATTAATTAAATGTGCGATATATCAATATTTAATGGCACATTTAAGTAATTATTTATCGTTTTATTTTAAACAATTAATGACACATTTAATGATTTAATTATTGACATATTTATATATTTAATATTTTGGCACTCCTAACACTCCATAGCCAGCGACAGTACAATTTTTTTCCCAATTATGACCTTGAATAGTTTTACAGTCAGCAACAATAAAATAATTCGCAGTTATACAAAGATTAAACAAGTCCTCAATTTATTTTCGTATTCCAGTTTAGTGTAGCCGATGTGTCTGTCTACTGTATCTGAACGGCACCTGCCACAGGACATGCCACTCCTCTACCGGCTGCCACTGTTTAGCGCCACTAACGACGGTACAATCATTGTTTTCTCAAACCTGACCTTAAGAGTTTTACAATCATCAACAATAACATCATTCGTAGTCATACAAAGAAGTCCTCATTTATTTAGGCTACGTATACCAGTCTATCGTAACTGATGCACAGAATCTCTGGTTTACTTCCAGGAGCGGTGGGTAAGTGTCTCTCTACCGCGGCACTGTATTCGAACGGCACCTACCACTATAAGCGCCACTAGCTACGAAGCCTCTGGAGTTCTGAAATAACTTGTTACTAATGGACGTCCAGCTGCTCCACCAGTGAGACAGTCCTCTCCAGTCAGATTAAAGGGACAGTCTGGATAAAATTAATAATTCTATCAGTCTAACAATCACCAACCTGCAACATCTCCTCAGACAGATCCTCACTTTAAACACCTCAACCCATTTCTGATGCCTACTGAGTGTGAGAAGCTTCTGGAGAATTGTGTTATTTTCTGTGGAGGCCTGGGGGGGTTGCAGGGAATTTTAACATATACTCATTTTGAATCACAGTAATTAATGTACTTAATGTATCCTAAGAGAAACAATATGTTCATTGTATTTGATTTGTCCAGGTGATTGTTCTTTAGTTTGGTTGTGCTTTATGTAGGCCTGGGTTGTATAAGAGTTGAATCTTATGTGGGATTTTTGAGCTGTAAATGTTGAGCTTTAAATTTTTAGAAGTTATGCTAATTGCCCTGCGATTACATTTGGCTATTACTTAGCAGGGGGCTGGACTGCATGCTGTGATATCCCCTAATCAATATGAAGGATTTGCCTTAAATGATCTTAAATCTAAATATTAAATATGAAAAATATATCTCGCACTATGAATGTGAAATTTCACAGTTAGATAGGGCTTTCCAAAGACCCCTCGAAAACCGTTCACCTATGACAAAAGTAAAGGGACACCGGGGCGAGGTGAACGGTTTTTGGGGGTTATTATGGCAAACGATGGGTCGTTGGAAAGAATGCGAGATATGAATAAATAATTCCATGAAATGAACATTGTTTACAAGTGACTCACGAGTCACAACACCCAGGTCCCAGTCAAGTCTCAAGTCGTTGATGGTAAGTCTAAAGTCAAGTCACAAGTCTTTGTTCGTGCGACTTCAGTCCGAGTCTCATCTCCATGATGTGGTATATCTGACTAACTGTTTTAACCATAAGCCTATCAGACGTTAGATCAGTTGCAGGTTCACTCATCTCTCTGTTCTGTCTGACTACAAGAAGTGAAACATTCTCACATTTTGCGCGAGAGACACTTTGCGCTGTGATTTTGCCGAATTTGTATGAAGAAAAAATCATTACATTCAGAGTTAAAAATGCATTGTATTGCGCGTTACTGACATTTGTACCAAGTAAAATATTACCACTTTTTTCTGTAATGCCTTACATTACCACTTTACAGCAAAAAAAGCAATGCATTACAGTGATTCCTTACTTTTGTAACGCGTTACTCCCAACACTGAAGACACATATCTTATTGCATGCGGAGAGAGAAACTTAAATCATGAACGGTTGAAGCCGATCTTGAAGGCTGTTAAGGCACAAGACTTGATTTGTGAACTTGTGAACACATACCTTGTATTTTTAATTAAAATGTTCTAACAGTTATCTGTATCTTGGGCTAGTAGAAGGTGATGCCATGGGTCAGTAAAGGTGCATAACAGCTGTAGCCATAATAAAGCATCTTCACTTTAGAATGTGCTAGAATTTATAACTAGTCCCCATCACGTACGACTCTAATAGCCTCAATGTCAGAAAATAGTATAAGTATCTGTGTTATGAAGATGTGATGGTAGCAGAATTTGAATTTTGGATCTGCCCTCTCTGCAAAGAAAACAAAGCTTTTTGTTCTAGGCGAAGCCAGTTCACTGATTTTCCACCGGCCACTACAGGGTGAACTGGTGATAACTAACATTACAGTTCTAGAACGTGAATCTATTAGCAAAGCTCAGAATATATTCTAGACAGTTCTAATAGTAAAGCTCTTAATATACTATTCTAGACAGCTCTATTAGTAAATAGATTTACAGTTGCAGACATGTAAATCTATTAGTTAACTTCTAGATACAGTTTTAGATACAAAGCTCAAAGTTTTAGACATATTCTGATATATAGTTCTGGACACATAACTATTAGAAACGTTCTAGACATACAGCTCTGGACACATAGCTTTATTAGTTTAGCTATAGATATACAATTATAGGCACAGCTCTATTAGTAAAGTTCTAGATATACTGCTCAACACTGAGCTCTATCAGTACAGCTCCAGACACAGTTCTAGACAAACTGCTTTATTAGTAAGGCTCTTGATACACAGTTAGAGAGCCTTAACTCTTTTCATGCAGTTCTAGAGTACAGAACTGCACCCCACACTGATCCCTCAGTGAATAAAAATACACCTTGTTCACACCCTGGAACTTCATTTGTGTTGAATAACAGGATTAAACCTGCAGGTATGAAAGATTCACCCACCCCCCCAAAAAAACCCTCCCAGTGCGGTCACAGCGCCCCCTCCAGATCACCAGCACTTATTGCAGCATCTCTGTTCTTTCAGTTTTACTCCTGACATGAGTTTCTCCTGAGTGTGATTTTAAATCTGTCTCCACTCTGGATGCATTGCTTGGCTCAAATGAAGCTCCAGTTTGATTACAGTCTCACTACCACACACTGTATTTGAACACATGCGGTTAATGATGGTGATGATGCAAGAGATCATCATTCTGAACAAACACTTCTTTAAATACTGTGTCGCTGCAAAACCAGCCTTTTCTTTAGAGCAGAACAGAAAAGAGGTGCTGATTTGCATATTAGCCACACAGTCGGAGATGCTTTTGAGTGCCAAGTGTGGACAAATGTGGACCAAAATCTGACCTCTGATCTGGATACAGGTCAGCAGGCTCTTGTTGAGGGCTGAGAGGAGCTGCTATGGGTAGAGGGCGGAGTCTACAGCGTGCCTTCGCCTGTGTTTGTGTAGGGAACTCAAATAAACAAACTTTTTGCTGCAGATCGTGCACTGGTAGGGTTTTTCCCCGGAATGAATCTTCTGATGGGCTTTCAGAATACTTGGCCTGGCGAAGGTCTTCTCGCACTGAGGGCAACTGTGGGGCTTCTCCCTGGTGTGCACCTTCTCGTGCTGATGAAGGGCGCACTTCTTTTTGAAGCTTTTGCCACGGCGGTAGGGCTTCTCGCCGGTGTGTGTCCTCTCATGACATCGCAGGTGGGTCTTCTGTCTGAAACCCTTCCCGCAGTGGGAGCACTGGAAAGGCCTCTGGTCTGTGTGTATCCTCTCATGTGTCTTCAGGTTCTGCGGCCGCGCGAACGTCTTCTCGCAGTGGGAGCACCCAAATGGCTTCTCCTTGGTATGGATACGTTCATGCTGTTTCAGGTGCGTGCTGGTGGTAAAGGCACTGCTGCAGTAGGAGCACTGGTACGGCCGCTCCCCGGTGTGGGTCCTCTGGTGTCTCACGAGGTTCCACTTAGTCAGGTGTCTCTTGCCGCACTCCGAGCAGCCGAAGGGCCTCTCCTCGCTGTGGGTCCTCAGGTGGGCACTGAGTCTAGACGAGTTGGCAAGGTGTTTCCCACACACAGTGCAGACGAACCTGCCCATTCCCGAGTGCTCATCATCACCTGAGAGAGGGGAAAAGAGTAGGTGTGGTCAGTAATGTGCTTGACCTTTAGTGTCGCTCTCTGCTACTAATTATCAGAGAGGAACTCTTAGGGTCTGTTAGATCTTCAGGGAAGACCTAATGGGAACCAGAAAATGTCCCAATTCTGCTTCTTTAGTTCTGAACTGGAGCTCACACTAGACATTACAATTCAGTAATCAACCAAAGTTTTTTTAAGCCCAAAACTTCTCTGGACCCTCAAAGCAGATTTAGCTTTTCAGTTTGGTGGATCAGACTAGTGGACGTGGTTTAGGACAGTTACAGTCATTAACTAAAAAAAGCTAAATCTGGACTCAAAACACATCTCAACTGATAGACGTGGATTCAGTGAAACATCTTGTGGAGGTTTGATCATCTGCTGAACTGCTCCTTAAAGGATGTTTGGCATTAATAACAAAATTAGATACAGTTGTGCTCAGAATAATTGCAGTGTGTTTAAAAAAAAGTGAATAAAGCCCAAAATCCTTATAACAGCTTTTATTTCCATACACATAATGCATCGGGAACACTACACATTCTATTTTAAACCAAAACATGAAGAAAAATGTATGAAGTTTGCGCTATTCCTTTACAGAATGTGAAGAAAAGTGAATTTAAGACTGGTCCGCAGTGTCCGCTTTCTTCTTTATCTACTCATAAATTCACTGCATGAACTGAAAAATGTTTTAAGATTTTGCTTGCTTTTGAATCACTGAACTTATATTTAACTGTATAACCACTTGTTGGAACACCCCTTTCATGGGCAATTCCTCGTCGGAATAAGGCAACATGACCACTTCAAGAATTTTGAGGTATTCAAACTGATCCATGATCCCTGGTATGCAATAAATAGGCTCAACATCTTAGTATGAGAAACATCTCCATAAAAGAGAACAATCTTGCTTTCATCAGTCCATGAAACGTTGCACCTTTTCTCTTTAGGACAGTCATTGTGCTTTTTGGCAAATTGTAACCTCTTCAGCTCATGTCTTTTTTTCAACAGCGGGACGTTTTTGGGGCTCCATGCCGATAGATTGGCTTCACATAGGCGTCTTCTAAATGTAACAGTGCTCACAGGGAACTTTAGACCTTCTTTGATCTTCCTGGAGCTGATCATTTCCGGAATCTTTGCCATTTGGGCTATTTGAGCCATTCGAATGGTAGTTTTTCCTTCCAGTCTTCCAGGTTTTCTTTGCCATTTTAAAGCATTTGCAATCATTTTAACTGAGCAGCCTAACATTTGTATTGTAACACTGTAATATCTGCACTTTTGTATATGTGTTGCCCTTTCCAATCAACTTTTTAGTCAAGGTACGCTGTTCTTCTGAACAATGTCTGGAACGATTTTCCTCAGAATTGCAGAGAGAAATGCACTATAACCACCATGTACAACATTTGCTGCCCTCCTTAAATTAGGGCAAATATTTGGCACCAGTACAAGGAATGAAATGATGTCACTAATTTAACTCCACACTGCTATTATTTTTGAACACTCCCCTGTCAATTCATGATTCAATTACACAGAATCAGCAGCATGCATGGGTCTGTAGGTTTTCTATTACTCTACTACACCTACTAGTAAATGATTTGCCATGTAGGAATATAATTTCTACCAAAAACAGTGATTCCTTAGGTTGGTAATGTCTGTCTGCTATCATTTTTTTGAACACAACTTTATATTGGACAGCTGTAATTCAGGCATTATTTTGAGCCATTAATGTATGAATTTACTCACTAAAGGGAATAAAGTCTTCGTCTTCATGGTCACCATCCTCAGTGCGTCTTTCTGCTCCAGCTGAGGTGTTTC
>JBBPCY010037758.1:0-13728 GCA_037974405.1 Brachyalestes nurse
ATACGTAGCCAGCATTCGCTCCATCGTTTTACTATAATCTTAATGCCTTTATATTATTTGAAATCTTCATTTTCGCTTTTTATATATATATATATATCGCTCCATCGTTGAATGCACATCAGTTACTTTGCTTTCTTGCTTACTGATGACGAAAAAAAATAGACTTGATTTTGATCGCAAGGGAGAACAATATCAGTCATTAGCAAAACAAAAAGTCATCTTGTGCACTGTTGCAGCAGCTGTGGAGACACAGAATCCTGGCAGTCTTGTGGAAGAGCACTATTTCACAACCATAAAAGGAAACCATAAGCTGCTGCAATGTAGAGAAAATCATCTTAGGAAACTTGGGCAGGCCCGCTCAAGCATGCCATATGGTCTGGTCCTCGTTTGCATTCTGTCAGCCTCCCTCAATGGCCTATCCTGTTCCAAGGTGCTCAAAACAAACCTTCAAGTGTCCTTTAAGAGGGCATGAGAGATGATTCTGTGTTTTTTTGACAGATGAAACAAAGAAATGAGTGTCTACATGACCAGAGAGTCAAACAGACTCTGAAGGTCAGACAGCCATCGAAGGTGAAAAAAAATAGTAACGCAATGGATTGGGATGAGAAAAGTATATTTTACTTCCAGGTGACCTCACTCAGTAGAGGTCTTCAGTCCAACACAGTTCCTGGAGAATTACAGTAAAACCATGCTACTGGAGATCTACAGCTCAGTTCTATTCCTGGAGATCTTTAACTAATTCATGCTCATGGAGATCTACTAGGTCCTGCTCCGTAAGATCTACAGTTAGAGTCTATTTCACCTCCTGGAGACCTAACTTAGTAGAGATTGACAGTGCAAGCCTGTTCCTAGTGACCTACAGTTAGACCATGCCCCAGGATATCTACAGGCAATCTCAGCTCATGAATCCAAGCTCCTGGAGATCTACAGCTGAGCCTACTTCGAGAGCTCTGCACTTAATCCCTTCAAGGAGAGCTATAAACTCTCCGTGGAATTATGCAGGTACAAATAGCTCCTGGAGATCTGCGGCCCAAATTTATTTTCTGCACAGTCCTCCCTCAAGTGGGTGTGCATGAACATGAGATGCATGTACAGGGGTCCTTGGGTTACAACAGTCTCGACATACAACATTTCGAGTTTACGACGCTCACTCCCACTCCCACTTACGGACTATGTGGGCGAACTAGCTTGGTTGCCCGCGGTGGAAGGATACGCAGTAACACGGCGTATGAGTGAGGAACTTTTCCTTTTTCTGTGGCACAGTTGTGTTTTTATAATTTTGCAACTGTGTTAGGATCGGTAAGTGATTTAGGCTAGGGTGTGTTCATATTGTATCGTTTACTAATCATACCATACCTTTACATGTGTGGAAAAGGGGCATGACTTTGACAGTAAACAGAGAGCAACACTTTTGAATGCTCTTCTGTCTCTTTAAACAGTCATAGGTAAGCCAAACTAACTGCAGTGCATTGGCCTTTTTTTACATGCCTTTTTTGATACAAGAGATCAGCTCCAAATTGCCAGGTCAGACAAACGTCTGCTCGGCACATTTATGGCATTAATGCTACCTTCATGTCTGCCAGAAACGAATAACTTTCCAAAGGGACAAAAACACAGTGAAAAAAATGTTCAGACGTAACCACAAGTCATATCAGCGAGAACAAATAAAATTTCTTCGGATATCAGCGGGGACTGTGAAAATACTTCATGATTCAGAAGTAATGGAATCTAAAGCAGGTTCACAAAAGGGCACCCTTCATTCATTCAGCAATTCCTTCTAATGCCTTCCTGTTGGATACAGACTCTACAATGTTTATTACTGCAGTTCCCAGCTTGCTTCGTACTTTGCCCCCCTTCCAACTTCATGCAAATTAGTCAATTAGCTGCACCTTTTGGGGATCCTTTAAAAATAACAGTTTGTTATTATTTGGCATTTCACTTCTCTTTCATTTTTTCAAACCCTTCAATCACCACCCCTCAAACTATAAAGGACAAGAAATAAAGGGATCTCTTTACATGTGATTAGAGACCTGCTTTTTTATTATTGAGCCAGTTATTAGCTTGATCAATTGAACCAAGCCAGATCATTTGAAATTAACCAGCTCTTTTCTGGCTTCCTGATTCTTTTTACTTAAAGGATTCTTCCACAGTTTGTAGCAGAAATATGTTTCCCTGTTTATTCAGGCGTACTCATTGACAGCGCATGATTTTGGTGCTTTATAACAGCTAAAAGACCACCTCAGATGAACCTTTCACTCTGCACATACCATAATTCAGGAAATTGGTGTTGCGGACCAATCAGAGATGGCCACTTTCAGGCTGTCCAGCTGTATGCTGGCCCCGAATCCTCCTGAAATATGTTCCACAACTGTTTACCAGTTTCGCACCTGTTTGCCAGTTCTGCAATATGAGGATGAAGAACCAAAAACTTTCAAGGAGCATAAGGAAGAATCGCTAAGCTGAATCAGTATTCAGAAGGAAGAACAATGAGAGTGGCCATACTTTCATGCAGCTGTCCTTTAGGCAGTAAAGTTTTTTACATCTATAAATATGCAAAGGCCAGTTTATTATACAGACTTTTATTTAGACGTTTATTGGTACAGACTTTTATTTTGAGATTGAAATGTATAGTGCGCGAACGAGAAAATGCGGGCAAGCTCTGAGCAGACAGAAGTCAGGCATCAGGAAAATGCTACCTACCTTGAATTGTCCAGCTGAGGCATCACTTGTATGTATATAAAGTTTTGGTCTTATATGTGCCTTCATTGAAAATATGAAGTAATGAAAGAAACCAATTTATATTGTTAACACTGATGACTACATTTTTTTTACGTCGTTTTTTTAATAACCAAGCCACTCAGCTTGCCAAGTTTGACTCTGTATTTAGCACAATGGGGAGAAAAAAAAAATCTACAGAAAATTAAGTTGATGTCTCTTCATGTTCTTGAATCCGAGTTTATCTCACTGTCTAGTTGATGTTGTTACACCTAGGCAAGGACAGTAAACCAATACATGTTCAGTTAAAAAAGATCACGATTAATGATTAATTAATGAATGATGCAATTACAAGTGACTAGACAAAATCAGTGCAGTACAAAAGATCTGTTGGAATGGCTGCTCTGTTTCAGGGCTGTACACTAAGCTAAGCATGAAAGAAGAGAAAAGCAGGCACGGCAACGTTATTCCCCTGGTTAAGGATTCACCCAGTGTAACAAGAAAAATAAATAAAACCGAACAAGACACAGGCACTGGCAACCCATGTTTGGGAAAATACACATTGCGTGTCCTTTGCACAGCATGGTTCACGTTTGCTCACCTGTATGCATTAGACTGGGAAACCAAGGATTTTTTTGCTGCTCTGCGTAAATAGGATCAAGAACACAAACATTGATGGCTCATGGAAACCACAGGTATGAAAGAAATGTGGTGAAAGAGGCAGGAAGATTGTGTTTGGTGATTATTTCCAGCTCCAGTTTTAGCTTCTCAGCTGGACTTTTCTGAAAAGTCAAATGAAACTTTAATGGTTTGTCAGAAGCCAACATGCTTCCCTTTTTGGATTATTGATCTGCCTCTGGCTGGTTCACAGCAACTGGTTTAACTAAGACAAGGTGGAAGATGCCTAGGTCCTGCTGATCTAGGCTTTCAGAGTAACCAGCGTAACCAGAGTAACTTCCTTTTTGCATATCAGTACAGCAGTGCCTATAATCTATTAAACGTCTTGAAAAAAAACCAAGATATTTTAAATGAAGCATTTAAATGAAACAAAGCAGACAAACAGGCAGGCATGACAATTCAATTACAAAAGATTTTGAACATTAGCATTCACCAATAGCTTTGTTGCGACTTGTGTGCAGATTAAATCAAAGTGTAGCTTAACTAGTAGGTCACCTGTTAGGTTCCTGTTGGTTGTTCTGTGTCTGCAGTCCTGACTGCTGCATTCTCTCTGCAAGCATTCTTCCCTGCAATGTCATAAATAAGCGTCGGAGTCCATTAACCATTTATCAGTGCAATTACATGTTACGTCGGCCTGTACTCATACGTGTCTACATTCATTTAGCAGCAATGGCCGAATGAAGTGCTGGTGAAAGCTAATAAAACATGTCCAGATATTTAATCACCATCCCTAATATGAAACGTCATTATCATTAAGCCACTCAAAAAGCACTGGCAGGGTGTGACCCTGATTTAGCAACGATTGTTCTGTTTGTGAGAGAATGGTGGGGTCATGGATAACAGCCTAATGGGGAGCATCCTCAGGTCATGTCACAGGCATTGAAATCCTCAAATCTGCCAGGCCAATATCGTTAAGGAATGATGGTAAGTGATTCACTGTCAGGGGAAATTGTCTGCCACTAAATGGGCATGGGCTGCAGGCAAGGTGAGCAATTAAGCACTCATGTGAAACCTTGAGTGTTGAAAGAAAGGATTAGGCATTTGTAACTTTTAAATGGATCGTAGTGCTATTATGATTAGCCGTATGTACTGTGTGAGAGCTTTGTGTATTGATATACTTTAACAAATTACCTAACAGTACTGACAATTTGTAGGGAGTATTTTGATTTATTTATTTTTTTTCAATTTTCATAACTACAAGATAATGTAAAGGCAACCATAAAATGTAAATAAATAAAGTAAAATAATGCAAAATAAATAATAAAAAGTGAAAAATAAATAAATCAAAACATGGAGGAAGAAAAATAACTAGACAGGCTCAAACAAATGGTAATCATGCACACTGAGGCAGTAGATAAGAGGGTGCCATAATATCATGCATTTTTATGCATGAAGTCCAAAACAACAACAATAGAAAGTCTAGCTGGGGGGTGCCGCTCGGTAGGGTGTGTTTTAAAATTAGCAGAGGTAAGACAATCTGGTGATGTTGCTTATGATATTGGCACCCTGTGTGAAGAGGCAGGTCGCATAGTGGATGGCCCAATGGCTGCAGTACGGTTTATTGGTTATATATTTTGTGTACAATAGACAAACATCTCTTTCAGACGATTCTAGGATTTATTTCTAAAAATAGGGAGAAGTAAAAAGACCCTGGAGATTTTCTCCAGTAGTCTGGCCTACACTAAGTTTCCTACGTTTTCACAGACAAATTCCACTTTCTCTGCCTTTGGGCTTATTAGGTATTAGTGATGCAAGGGTCAGGGTTTTTTTTATGAGGCAACCAACCTGCTCCATCTGACCCTCAAATTTTTTGTTGATGTTGTCAACAACCCAAATCCTAGCCCTAGTCAGAACACTGCTTTGTCACTTTTTTGACCTGTCCTGCCTTTTGAAGCTGATCTATACCCACCCAACCTGCTGGTCAACCCACTATTAGGCGCCGGGTCCAACCACTAGGGGTGGCTGCACCTGAAAGTTAACAGGTTAGCCAACCATAACAATAACCGTCTCAATAGCTTGCACAATATAATTTTTTCATGCACAATAAAGAGATTCAGTCCCAAGTTAAGAGTCAATCTAAAGAAACTCAATTCCTTGTCAACAGTGGAACAGTTGGCTTAGTATTTTTTGAGCCAAGGTGGTAAGAGAGGGTAAAGTCCAAGCCTGTCTAGGATTTAGGCACTTGGTAGCCTTGGTTCTTGTCATCAGCCCTGACAATGATTGGATTTTTGGCTCCTTTGAACTAGTGCTGACAATCTTCTTGGCTGCTAGGAGCTTGCAGTGGCTGATATCATAATTCTTTTGCACCTTCATGAGAATAGAAGGTGCATTGATCGATCTTACCATTGCCAAGGGCTCACTGGGACAAAACCTCTCCCGCTCTGATGCCTGAGGTATACATTTACAATAAAGGGAGGTTCTGGGTATGGCAGGGCTAGGACAGGAGAGGTGGTGGAGTGCCTCTTTAGCTTCTCAAAGGCAGAGTTGACCTCCTTGGTCCAAGTGATATGGATGATGTACCAAGAGTGAGAGTGGTAATCAGGGCAGTGATGGTACTGTACTCACATATGAAGCAATGTTAGAAGATGGCAAAGCCAAGGAATTTCTGAACCTCCTTCAGAAGGTTGGGAATGGACCTGGAAATTTTGTCTTCAGCTTGACATACCACAATTCCGAAAAAAAGTTGGGATGCTGTGCAAACTGGAAATAAAAAGACAATGCTGTGATACGGAAATCTCATAAACCCATAATTTACTCATAACAGAACACAGACAACATATCAAATGTGGAAAGTGAGACATTTTGCTATTTCTGTACTCTGAGTCCCTCCTGAATGTCCACACTTCTCACCTTGTCTCTGAGGGAGAAAACTCACTACCCAGAGCTCATGACCACAGGTGATGATGGGGATGAAGATGGACCAGTAAATCGAGAGCTTTGCCTTTTGGCTCATCTACAGTACATAATATCATCAAAAGATTCAGAGAAACTGGAGCGTAATTTCTGAGCATAAGGGACAAGGCTGAAAAACTATACTGGAAGCTCAGATCTTCAATGCTCGCCTATTGAAAACAATTGGCGTATCATAAAACGAAAAATACAACACAGAACACCTGGGACAACTAGAACTTGAACAACTAGAATTCTATATCAGACAAGAATGGGACAACATTCCTCTCCCAAAACTCATACTTTAGTTCTTCCAATAGCACTTGAAGAAGCACTAAGGTTTTGAAGTCAGTGGCAATGTATGCTTTGCTCCTCCTTTCTTGTCGACGGCTTAGTTTTCCTGTGGCCTCTTTGCCATCCAGGGGCTGCCTGGACACATGCAATGACGACGCTAGAGTAATTACACAGAAGGAGTTGTTCCCATATGGGCATGGCTCAGGCCAGAGCATTTCATGGACACAAGGAAGGCTTTCTTGGATCACTCTTTCTTGGAAAAGTTCTGAGCCTGTAACTCAAAAAACAGGGTTAGTTAGTTAGGAAACACAAAAATCCCCCCAAACTACCATCATACCTCTGTTGCTAGCCATGAGAAATCAAATGAAGATGCTGGTCTGAGCAGGAGTGAAAGAGGGGAGCGCAAAGAGAGCAGGGAGAGGCGTCTGGGAAATCACGGAAATGAAGGACTGACTGAGCGAAGCAAGTAAATGTACGGAGGATTACTTTACTAAGAGACTCAAGACCACATAGTTGGACAAAGTACTCACAATCATTATTTAAGTGAAAGTACAGATACCACTGTTACTCCAATACAGCTATATTTTTAGTTAAGTTAAAGTACTGAAGTGCTTGCTTTTCAAAATACTTAAATATTAAAAGTACATTTTCTTTCACAGCATTGATTTTAGTCTAGAGGAGTGAGTTTGCGTGAGAGTGTGCATGTGAGACAGAGAGACAGTGTGTGTGTTATGGAGAGACAGAGTGTGTTATGGGATCTTACTGAACCATATAGCACCATCTACCAGGTATGGTCTGTGTGTGTCTGTGTGTGTATATATATATTTTGGCATGCAAAAAAAAGAGAACATCCGGGAAATATAGACATTTTATGGCCATGGGTGCGAAAATGGCGTTGCAGAAATGAAGTTTTAAGGTTACAGAGTACCTTAGACGGGATGTTACTCTACTGATACTTATACCCTGTCACCTGGGAAAAAACACAATTACATTGCAGAAAAGGGGGGAAAACATCCACTTTCAGAATTAAAAGTAAGTAACGAGTAACGAGACCCTTGATAGTAATGAGTAATGAGTCCCTTGATAGAAATGTAGCGAAGTAAAAAGGAAGTACTCAAGCAAATCTACTTCGTTACTGTCCACCTCTGCTCAAGACTGAGCAAAAAGTGTGGAGAGAAGGAGGGATTAAATAGTAATGCCTACAGAGAGTGAAAACTGGTGAGCACAGGTGGGGAAACAAAGTAAAAGGTGGAAATTCCTCCCCCATGGTCCAGTTTGTTACTACCTTGGATGTCACATTATTAAAGGATAAAGCATTTACTTTGATTACCCCAACACTGCTCAGTTGTCTATCAGAAAAAAAATCACTTTTGTCTGTAATGTAAAAAGAGGTTTTGTTGTTCACTTTTTTTCGGGTTTTCTTTGGGGTGTCACACGATTATAAAAAAAAATCGAATTAATTACAAGCTCTCTGATTACTTAATCTAAATTAATTGGACATATTTTTGCTGTAAAAGTATTTAAAATTCAAATGAAATTTGGCACATGAATGAATGAATAATTAACATTACAGACTTTCAATGTCTCTTTTATTTAATAACTGTTTTTGCCCTGTTCATGTGCAATCAAAAATATGACCTAATTTGCTAAGAGAAAAAATGCTTCAGCAAGAACAAGGATAGAACTATGTCCATCTGTAAGGTGCATTTTAAGACAATGTACATACAAGCGCGGGTGTTCTGACGAATTATTTTTGTCTAAAAATGCTACTGTAGCACAAATCGACAGCAGAGTCTATCGATTCCTGCTAACCTCATGCTACCTTTAAGTTTATACAGTTCTGTTTATAGTCAGTTTATAACACTGATAATGATGAGAAATAGACACATAATGCATAGAAACATATATTTTATTTAAATCAGAAGAGCCTAGATAGATAGATAGATCAAGTTTATACAGCTGCCAGTGTCCCAAGGTAGCACAGATCTATGGGCGGGGCACTGAATCCCAAACTGTGGAACATGTGCAGAAGGGCCTGGTAGCACATCTTGATGGGTAGCATGTTTCGGCAGAACACCAGACTGGGTTAAAGTCACATGGTGTGATCAATCAGCGTTAATTTTTTTAACCTGTTATTTTTTCTGTGATTAATTGATTGAAATTAACGCGCTAATTCGACACCCCTAGTTATTTTGTCATTTGTAAATCTCTTTCATTTGAGTCTTAATTAGAACATTGTTGCACATTTAAAATGGCTAAGTAATTCACAATGGACCTGACAGCAAATTAATCAAATTTCAAGCATTTTTGACATTGTAATTTGTCTCACACTTGGGCTCTAACCTTGACTATCCAGACAAACTATAGAATGCAATCAGAGCACCACGGATTCCCCCTTGAAGCCGGCATGTAATAGTTGGTGTGGGTAGCAGGGCTGGGGCAGTGGCCAGCCGATGACGGATCTCCAGGCCGTGAGGCCACTGTGAATGATAATTAATGATGGTCTCTACATGGCTTCAGTGCAACATGCTGGGCCTCTTAAGGGGGTTTCATTCATCAGTGCTGTCACTGTGATTAATCTGGTAATGCCAGTAGTGGGTTCTAGCCCACCCTAGTACGGGCACACACACACACACACACACACACACACACGTCAGGGCCAGTTGGGAGACAACCTCAAGCGGTGAACACTGACCTATCTCGGCCCTTTGTGTGTTGCGAATTTGGTCTATGAATCACTGCCGGCTAAGAGGAGGCTGTCAGATTCTTGATCATGCTGCAGGAACCTTCACTATAGCCTCTCCTAATAGGCATCTATCAATATGTTAATGCAAACGGGCCTTACACTTTGACAAAAATCTGTGTTGCATTAATGGTGAAGATGGAATTTTATAGGGTGGCATCCATCTTCAGGATGCCCCCTGTAAATCTTCACAGCAGTAAGACATGCTTGCAGTGGACTGCTGTGCAGAGAGTGTGGGCTGTAGCTTCCAGCCTGAAGAGAGGTCCTTGTGGTGCATGTGGAATAAACAGTAAATGGAGACAACAAGCACTGCATGGTGCATTTGTGTAAAGGTTAGGTCAGCATATATATTCATTACATTTGCATGTATATGTGAAGAAAGCAATTGTTTCCCTGGAAATCGCACACTATTTTTGCTACTTATTTATTTTTCATGTCCATGGCCTGAACTGGAAACCTAGCTTTTACAGAAGAGTGAATCCACAATACCACGTAATTTAAAATGGAATTATTCCAGCCACGTTCTTTTTCTGCTTCGCCCATGCATCCTTTCAAAGCTTGTTCCCTGACAGGTCTGATGTACACAGCCTGTTGTGCTAATGTCTCCTTTTGAATGTCTGAATGGTTGAAAAGACTTTAGAATTTAGCAAATGTTCGTGCCACCTATTACCAACTCTCCATAGATTACAGAACTGGTACTGCAAGTATCCTGGCTCCCCACCCCTCTAGAATGCTATCATGGTTAATATGAAATGTTAGCCGGCTGGAGGTAATATGTATAGGAGCTCATGCAACTGTCTAGCACACAGTGGTTCTTTCCCTTAGGTGTAAGAGGTAATAATTGTACAATATTTCATGCTCTTTCGATTTGGTTATCCGCATCAATGTGTTCCTCACATGGAGTGCAACACATGCTTGAAGACTTGCATATCCTTCCATGGAGGTTTCCTAATTCAATTAATCCGCACCCAGCCGAGCAATCCACTCTACCCCAGTCCTCCAGCCAAGCAAATATTGATCCGTCAAATTACCTCCCAAGGTCAAACTCACTGGGCTCACTGATAAGGTGGAGGTACTGCTCTGGACACTTGCATTACATTTGAGCTGTGAGGAGGCTGAGGCCTTAAAGAGCTGAGCAAAAAGTGGCTTTGAGCCTCAGCAGGGGCTCAGTACAGGTCAGATATCTATTTTAATACTAACCTGCCTTACCCCATCCAGGGTTTTGAGCAGGTCAAGCTAGATTTCTGATTTCTCAACAAAACCTCCGACTGCAAGGAAACTGCTATAAAATGTAATCCAGGGCACTCTTATAACACATGATCATCCCAGTTTTTGAGTTCTTGCATCCTAATGCTGTCCTCTTGTGATCTAGTAACAAGCACATTTGGGAACAAATATGAGAATATATAGGCTAAATGTAGATGTGAATGTAGACTTATGAGGGTGGGAGTGTGAAATTTGGAAATCAATTAAGAACTCAAAAAAGCCAATAAATGGGCACAATAGTGCATTTGTCAGCATTGTCTAATGGGCAGCAAGCCTGTCCTTTCCTCCTCACCCAACACATCTATGTGTCATGTGATAAAATACTTACTGTGGTATATACCATTTAGCTAAATATATCTTAAGCAACTATGTGTAACGTTTAAATGTTTATTTTTTATTTGTATTTTTTTTTAAGTTTATTTTTGTCCTGTTATGATATTGAGTGGTTTATTAGCCTAGTTACAATAGCCGCCTAGCTATCTGATGTGTCTGGGACATGCTTCCTTCAAGCTGTAACCAGGCCTACCTGGAAAGTCAAATTTTTGTTTTGGCACTGGATCCAAAGACTTGGATGCACAGGGTTTCTTGTCCATCTTTAGTTTTGTCAGATCTGCACCCGTGGCTGATTTTCCAGCTCATAGGTTCGAGGAGTGCGAAAAGAACATTTTCTACAAGGCACAACAGTACTTAATTTAATGCAGCAAACTGCTGAGATAAATAGACCGTTTGAATGATGCTGACCTAATTTCACACAGCTCTGTTTCCTGCGGTGTGGCACGTTTTCATGCACACTTTTAGCTGAAGCACGGCTGGATATGTGTATTGATAAGTGATTATTTATTACTGAACAGCTAGGAGAACCGCTCAGCCCAAGAGTGGTGCCTTTTTGGTACAAAATCATGCTGCAGGATTTTTTTGTCCATATTTGGTCAACAGGACAGATGACAGTCGCCCGTTTGTCATCTGTAAGGAGTGTGAAACCCTTCACAGTCTACAGGGCTCTGCAATCAGACATCTGTAAAGTCAGCTCTTACTCATCAAAGTTGCACAGAAAGTTGCAGAAAGTTCAACCTGCACTGCCCTGAAGGGTTTATGGACTATTCGCCTCATTCATGAAACCGAAGTACTGCACTGCAGTGATTTGAGCGATTTGGTGTAGATAAGTTTTGCATTTATTAACCATGTTTTTAATAGTTGCTGCAATTTTATCAAAGATTATGCAGTTTATCATTGTTTCCTATGAAGCCCTTATTCATGTAGATGTTTTTTTAGGGAGCCAAAAAAAGGTAACATCAGCAGGCTAATGAGACAATGGTTAGCCTTAATGGGCGAACTGCGAGCCCACTGTCTGTGCTTTATTATTATTATTATAAAGCAAAAGTGTTATACTTTTTACACACAGACTGTGGATAAGACTTGCATTTATTTACCATTTTTAAAATTGTTTCTGCAATTTTAGGAAGAATTAGGCCAGTTATATTTTTTTTCCTATTAAGCCACTTTAAGTTTTGTGTCCTTTGACAGAGTCTGTCCGTTTTGGCACCACGCGTCGGGTAACATGTATGGATTACCTCATTAACAGGTCCATTCTGATTAGCTTTCAGAGAACAGTTGTAAAATCCTGTGGTGATGAGATGAGACTAGTGCACCGATCACTGCCATGCTGACTTTATCAATTTGATTACATTACTTTGCTGTAAATTTTGTGGCAAATAAAAAAAAGCTCAGACAGAGCCGGATAATGAAGCTGAGCTTTAAAATATAAATTTACAGCTTGTGGTAGGTATAAATCAACCCCTGCTTCTAGTCATGTGCAAGTAAATCAATATGCCAAATCCTTATTTTGATAGATTTTTATTTGAACTCTTTCAGAGAGGGCTTAGCTATAAGAGCTAAGTTTTTCAGTCCCTGGACTGCCTTGCTGATGAAAATCCATCCTTCCTTCCTGAAGTGACCATGGATGTCATTCGGCATTCACTGCATCACAAAATTGCTGCTAATGGGCTGATCATCTAGGCCCAAAATGTTAGGGGCAGAATGTGAACTCCTTCAATCACTTTTTGTAGTATTTTTTTAGGATATAGGTGACTGCAAATGCCTAACAAGATGCAGGTTGTTTGTGTGATCTAAGTCTATCTGAGGCCCTGCTGCTCGTAAATGCTTGCCTTCTGTATCATTTCACTGATAACAGGCTTGGAAATGCGGCATTCTTGCGGCTGCAATTGCCATCAAGAATAGGCTTGGCGTATTGTGTTCCCTGGGTGTCGGACGTCTGTGCCATCAAGTCACAAATAGAGCTTGGTAGGTGCATTTGTCTGCCTTCAGGTGCAAAGTAAATGCACCCTCAGGTGGAATAGTGGAAAGTGTTAAAGCTTCACATCCAGACAAAGCTCATTTGAGAATTTCCTCTCAGCTGAATGAAACTTTTTTGAAAATCTGACTCATGCTGTGCCCCTGTCAGAACCCCCCGACACCCATCCGCGTCGCTATGGAGATATTTCATTGTGACTCAGAGTGCTTGCCGGACGGACTCAGAGGATTTGTTCGTTTAATCTCGCTAGCAGGTGGAGGAGCTGGCGCTACCAGCTTGTTGCTCCCCTCCTCCTGACTTCAAAAGGGTCATGTCTGCCAGCTCTGCCTGAGTGGGACAGCAAAATATGCCTGGTACCTTTGAGGTCAGAAAGAGCAGGCTGCGTCCCCAGTGAGGAGTTGCTTTTCTACATCTCAGGCAAAATACTTTGACAAATAAGCCAGGGAGCACTTTTCAGACAATCTTATGAACCAAATCCAGATTGTTCATATCATTTCAAATGAGTTACAAACAGTGACTTTGTCTGAACCCCTTCATATATATATATATATATATATATATGAAGAGCTCTTTTCAAAACGCAATAAACGCCAAATTAAAAAAAGTTTGTCATGCCATTTTGCTGTGCACTGAACCTATTCACTGCTCTATTAATATTTCATACCAAATCGCTATTTTTCCTTGTTTAAAATGTACTGCAAGATGCCGTCTTTACCCAAACCGCAATAAGAGCCGGACCTATTTTTTGTCAAAATGTCATATATACTCTCGACCAATCAGAATTCGGTGAGCGTGCGACTTAATCGAGCTTGGCGGTGCTCTGAGGCGAGGA
>JBBPCY010037779.1:0-13727 GCA_037974405.1 Brachyalestes nurse
CAGACGTCTCCAACACAAATATAGTGGAGGTGAATGGAACCAGACGTCTCCAACACAAATATAGTGGAGGTGAATGGGTCTCCAGCACAAATCCAGCCGTTTTATTCTCTATCCCCCCCAGTGAAGCTCCATGTGTCTCTGAGTGTTTATATGGATGTTGATGATGTAAATGAGTGAATCTGAATTAAATCACTTTTCTTTGGGGACTATTTTACCTCACGACGCCCTTCATGTATCCCTCCACCATGAATGAGTTTAGTTTTAGGACCAAAATCTTCTCAGAGGAGCTTTCTAACACACTGTCAGTTATTCTACAGGAATTAAACCATGACCTTCAATTCAGCTTCAAGAACAGAAAGATATTTCTGTAACACTGTAACACCCTGTCATACAGAGGGGGGTAGAGAGAGGGAAAGAGAGAGAAAAGCCCTCTTTTTCTGTGGAATGTGAATCTTCAAAAGAAAAGTGGTGGAAAATGTGGAAATTGAGGAGAAGGAAACAGCTCAATCATCAAACCTTTTTTTTTAAGAAAAGAGTTTAATGCAGCGTTTTATTTTCATCCTGGCCTCAGTACCTCTCCTGTTCCTCGTCCTAACTTTATCCTGTCATTCCCCCTTTAATTTACTGTTCCAGACGTTCTCGTGTTCAAATCTCGCTCTTCGTGCCAGGACAGATGATGAACATGAAGCTAACATTTCCAAAGAAGCACAAATGTCCCCAAACTTTTAACGGATCCTGTAAAAGAGCAGTGAAGTGGGTCAGCCTCATCACTTACCCCCAGGATCACAGGTTGCAGGAACAGCCAAACACACACACACACACACACACACACTACAGCTCATAATCACCTCCGGTCTGCGGGAGGCTATTAGAGCCCAGATCCATGCAGGAGATTTATCTCACAGAACAGTAGGGAGGAGCCCTGCTGACACTCACACACACACACACACACACACACACACAGATGTATATACATGTGCACACACAGTCTTTGGATTGTGGGCTCCAGCCCTGCAGGAGTCCAGGTGTTAATCCTGCTTCTGAGGACTGACAGTATTTCTCAGTTCCAACTGATCCTGGTCATAAAGGTCTGGTGAGCTGGATCCTACTGTCTGGAGCAGAAACCTTATAAACATCTAAAACAGGTTTCTCCCTCTTTCCAGTACCACCAGGGTCTCCTAGCAATACCACCACGCCCCCCTAGCAGTACCACCACAGTCTCCTAGCAGTACCACCACAGTCTCCTAGCAGTACCACCACAGTCTCCTAGCAGTACCACCATACTCTCCTAGCAGTACCACCACAGTCTCTTAGCAGTATCACCACTGTCCCCTAGCAGTACTACCAGTGTCCCCTAGCAGTACCACCACAGTCTCCTAGCAGTACCACCATGGTCTCCTAGCAGTACCACAACTGTCCCGTAGCAGCACCACCACGGTCTCCTAGCAGGACCACCACAGTCTCCTAGCAGTACCACCACAGTCTCCTAGCAGTACCACAGAAGTCCCCTAGCAGTACCACCACGGCCTCCTCGCAGTACCACAAGGTCCCCTAGCAGTATCACAACAGTCTCCTAGCAGTACCACCACAGTCCCTCAGTAGTACCACAAAGGTCCCCTTCGAGTACTACCATGGCCTCCTAGCAGTACCACCATGTTCTCCTGGAAGTACCAACAAGGTCCCATAGCAGTACCACCACGTTCTCATAGCAGTCCCACAGTGGCTCACCAGAAGTGCCACTATGAAGAATGTGTTTTATGTATATAAGCGACGTCCTACTACACACAATAACTCTCCATAAGATTCAGATCATGATAAAACACACACACTGGTGTGAAGTGAAGGTGTAGAACCTGCAGTTCCTCTATGCGTCTTGGTGAAGTTCTAGGCCAGGAATAATTAAAGTAAGAAAACAGTAGAACCATGTAGACAAAGCAGCTGTCGAAGACAAGGTAAGCCCATAAGACAGAAAAATAAATATTAACGAGCAAACAAACGAATAAATGAATAAATAAAGGTGGGAGTTTGCTGGGAGGAGGAAGGAAAGTGGAGCTGTGAAACACGTCTGCTGCCTTTAGTCTCCAATCAACACTTCATAATTTACACCCGGCGCCGAGCGGAGAGACGGAGATAACAGAGACGCAGCAGCCGAGACGGAGACAATAAGAGTCCCCACAGACCCTCACGAATAAGAACCACTGACAGCAACCAAGACTAGTAGAAGCTTCCTAAAAATGAGGAAGAACTACTGAGAGAAAACCAAGATTCAAAAGAAGAACCTCCTTAAGATCAGGATAAAGAATCCCTGAGAGGAATCAAGACAAGGAGAAGCTTCCTAAGAATGAGGGAGAACCATTGAGCGAAGAGCCACTGCTAGAGTTTTGCCTGGTTTTCTGTGTAGCTTCTGGTTTGGACCTGAAGGAGGCCTTCCGGCTGACAGCTTCTGTTCCGCTGTGTTAGTGGATTAGTGGCACGTTCATGTACCTGAAGCTGAAATAGGAGCAAGGTGTGGGGATTCCTGACAGGCTGCACGGTTTAATGAGTGTCTTGAGGACGTCTGTCAATCAGTCTCCGGAAACAACTGGTTAAAAAAAACCTGAAGACGAGAAGCAGGAGATACTAACAATGCCAGTGTTCAATGAGTGGGAGCTCAAGGTGGGTGTTTCTTATAAAGTGGCCAGTAAGTGGACGCTCAAGATGGGTGTTTCCAATAAAGTGGTCAGACAGTGGAAGCTCAAGATGGGTGTTTCTAATAAAGTGGTCAGTGAGTGGAAGCAGAAGTTGGGTGTTTCTAATAAAGTGGCCAGTGAGTGGAAGCAGAAGTTGGGTGTTTCTAATAAAGTGGCCAGTAAGTGGAAGCAGAAGGTGGGTGTTTCCAATAAAGTGGTCAGACAGTGGAAGCAGATGGTGGGTGTTTCCAATAAAGTGTCCAGTAAGTGGAAGCAGAAGTTGGGTGTTTCTAATAAAGTGGCCAGTGAGTGGAATGTCTACTACCTCATTGAGATAAACTCAGATTAGCATAAATTTCCAAATGCTACACAAAAAAGAACATCCTGAAAACACCGCCCCCCTTCAAGCTCAATCACAGAGCGCTGTGAGACTGCTAAAAAAAACCCACGAATACAAACAAATACGTCAGGAAACCAAAGAAACAGCTCCGTCCCTCCTCGGGTCTAAAGATGGATCTCTTTAGTGTGATGCTAAAAGGTGGAAGCACGTCTGTCTTTGAAACGCTAGCTTTGTGATCTCCCAGGGGAAATCACTCCTCCTCTTTGTTTCCTTGTGTTTAGTCAGTTACAATGAGACGTAACAAGCTGATGCGGACTCTAAAGCCAGTTTCCGTCTCAGAGAATTCGTTCCAGCGAGCCTCTGCAGCTGCTGTTAGCAACCAATCTGGGAGATCTGGAGACGAGACATCACTCTCTAAACTTTCTGCTCTTCTCTGGACTGGAGACAATTCTGGAACAGTTCTGAAGAAGTTTGGGATCATGATCCTGTTGAAGAATGAAATTTAGTCCAGAGATCCGTAAACTAGAAGGAACTGTGTGATGTTGAAGAACTGAGTGATACTTTTCTTTTTTCAGGATCAACACAAAGTGAATGTCGGTCACTAAAGACAGACCTGATGTGTCTCTTCAGAACCAACAGTTTGGAGCCGTTGTAGTTAAATAATATGTTTGTACTGACTATAAAATTCTGAAAACTAGACAGTTACAAGTGTGGCCCCAAACTTCTGGCCTGTTATCTTTACCTACCTGTTCCGTATCTCCCTAGTCATTCACTTTGAATTAATAAGGACTGTTTTAGCAGGCACCAGTACAGGGCAGCCAATCGGAACAAAGGTCATTTGCATATATCAGTCCTCAACGCGTGGTAACGTGAATGACCCGTTTAATTCTGAGGGGTAAAGACAGTTTAAAAAATGGACATATAGAAATTAATAATGACACAAATGTCAGGGGGAAAAAAAAAAAAAAAATACAGGATATTTTCCCTTTTTTCCACTTTTGGAGGTTACTGGGAGGGGTGTGGTAGTTTTAAAATTTAGAAACTCTCCACATAGGCTTCTTTGTATGTGTGGTGGGGTTTAGTGTGTGTGTGTGTGTGTGTGTGTGTGTGATGAGGTCAGTGTCTTTATTCTTGGAGCGTGTGTGTTTCCTTTCTGTCATCATCTATTCTTGTCGTTCTCCTCTACGTCTCCTTCAGCGCAGACAAGGGTCTCAGGAGAATGTGGTGAATAGGGTGGGGTCAGTGTGGGGGCGGGGCAAAGATTAATGCAATTGTGGCCTGCCCCCTCCCATTTTACCCAACTGCACAGCTGGTGCTGGTGAATATTTAATAAAGAGGAATAACTGGACACACACACGCACAAACACAGGCACACACTCACATACACACACACACACATGCACACAGACACACACAGTCATGAAAGTCTGCATCCCGTTAAAACTTCAGATGTTTGCAAAAGTTTGCTGTCATCGAAACTCAGTCAAACAAAGCTCCTCCATTCCCCCAAAAGCTCTGCCCACCCATCTAAATACACGTATATAGTAGACAGACAGACAAACAGATAGATACACAAATACACACACAGAAGTGTATCTTCAGGCTTTTGTGTTTGTATACAGTTCTCTCAGTGAGGTTTTCATCGTGAAAATGCGCCTGCCAGGTGACACACCCCAGGACAAGGTGACAGATGTGTGAGTGTGTGTGTGTGTGTGTGAATCCCCTAAGGCAGAGGCAGCCAGGTGATTTTGGGGCGAGGCAGGGGGTGGAAAACGTCTTCTCATATGTGAGCTTATCACACTGACACAGCGATGTGTGTGTGTGTGTGTGTGTGTGTGTGTGTGCGTGTGTGTGTGTGTGCAGCCAAGCATGACTTCATCTTCTGATTGACTGGCTTCACTGCTGAATACGATTGTAAAAATCTAACAAAGGATGAGTAAATCTTTCATCTATTACATATGAATCTGTGTGTGCATGTGTTTGTTTGTGTTTTGGTTTATTTTATTGTTTTTGTTTTACTGTAAAGAAGTAAACGCCCTCTACAGACGGGCATTTTAACACACAGTCACTGTTTATTAGCTAAATTTGACATATTTGGAATAAATGCAGCATAAAATATGGCCTAGATCTGTTGAAGCCAGCAAATAAATGGAAATTACATTACTAAACTTATTAGAAAATATTTAAAAAATAGTAGAAAATGCCATAAATTATTGTTTTCACTTTACACTTAGAACATAAAAAGTAATTTTATTGGTGTATATTTACTGGTATATACATTTTGCTTTTATGCATATAAAAGTGTGTGTTTGTGTGTTTGTGTGTGTGTGTGTGTATAATGTGTGTGAGTGTGTGGGTGAGCGTGTATAGTGTAAGTGAGTGTGTGTGTGTGTGTGTGTGTGTGTGTGTGTGTGTGTGTGTGTGTGTCTGAGGTCGAGAGGTGGTGGGTGATAACAATGGGCCACTCAATGGGATGGAAATTAACTACAACAGCAAACAGCAGAGAGGGAGGGGCACAGGGCAGGGGGGTAATTATAGGGTTTGGAGAGGGGGAGTGTTGGGGGTGAGGCGCAGCTGTCAGCACTGTCCCACCACAGACCCTCCATTATTAAACACCCCGGGATCTTCACACCTCAGTGTCGTCACTAATGTACCGACTTAGCAAAACTACAAATGTGTCTTTTTTTCTATCACACACAAATTAATAGCTGTCAATCAAACCAAGGCCAGTTCAGTAGAAATACTGAATTCTAGTTGTATGAATTTGAGACTCCAGCCCATACACCGTTAAATCACAGCAATTTAGAATCTCCAATTCACCTGACACGCATGTCTTTGGACTGTGGGAGAAACCAAAGACCCTGGAGGAAACCCACACCACCATGAGGAGAACATGCAAACAATACAATGGGGTACAATAGTTCTCCCAAGTTTGTTACTGTATTGAGGCTAAACCACACTTCTAAATCATTATGAACTGTGTACCTGTTTGTAATACACTGAGAGGGTGAACATTGCACAAAAACTGTTGTTTTCTTTTAAAAGCAAAAGAGAACAATTGGCTATTTTTGTATTGGCTTTACAAAACACACACTCATCCACACATTATCATACATGTGTATATATGTGCTGCTTTTTTCAAAATTTTGTAAACGAAAACATTAAAATTAGTGTAACTGATTGGTTTTCAATATTCAATAGTGTGTAGTTATTTATTCAGCCACAAAGGCTCAGACAAATCAGGTCTTTCTTTAATAACTGTCATTCACTTTATGTTCATCATGAAAAATCACTCAGTTCTTCAACAATATACAAATCCTTCTAGTTAACGTATCATGGGACAAAATTACACTCTTCAACAGGGTAATGATCCCAACTATCTTCGAAATTGTGCCAAAATATCATCCAGCCTAAAGAAAAGCAGAAAGTTTAGAGAGTGATGTCTTGGCCTCCCCATTATCCATATCTTTCTCCCATTTAATTTGCAAAGACGTGCTGGAACAAAACGTTTTAACTGAGCTCCAGCAAAGTAAGACAGAACTATTTGCTGCTTGAAAAGGTGCTGGGAGGGTTTGGACACCTGTTATTTCCAAAAATTGCTGGGAAAGGATGTGGAGAATCTGAGCTGCTGTGATAAAGGTTGTGTAGAGGAGGAAATTGTGATAAAACTCAGAAAAAATCAATTGAACTGCACTTACGGTGTGTGCTGTTACACTTCAAAACCAGTCAGTTACATTTCTTTTAGGTATTTCTAATGTTTTCTTTCAATAGAAATTTGTATGAGCAGCATAAAATAAATTAGTATCAAGATTCAAGATTTTTTATTTGTCACATGCATAGTCATAAAGGTACAACACACAGTGAAATGTATCCTGAACCGCTCCTTTTGACTGTGCAGACATTATAGACAAGTAGATTTTAAATAAAAAATCTGGAATTTTCTGAAACATAGAATAAAATAAGGAAACAAGTATAAGCAAAGTAAACATATGTCTAATGTAAGTGCAATTTAAATTTTGAACACAATCTGAAATTTTCCAAAACAGAAATCTAAAGGTAATACCTTAAACAGGAGCATCAAAAATTATATATATAGAAAATGCCATATTAAATGCAAAATGTTGATATTCTCTAAACCACTCCTTTGGTAGCCCTGAGCTCCTCTGATTTGCTGATTAGAAATGCCTACTGGAGCTTTTATCTCTGAAGGGCCAGACGAGAATATCTGTGTTTGTGTTCGGCTGATTCAGACTGTAGGACATCGCTAATCTGTGGAAAGTGATGGAAAGGTCTGTTTTTATCGATTTAAAGGTAGAGGATGGAGGAGGAGAAAGGGTTGAGAGGGATGGAAGAAGGCCGGAGAAGAGAGAGCTTTTCATTTGTATTTAAAGTGGCTTTCAGAGATGCTGATCTTCTGTCATCCTCTCCTAATGGTGTTATTGCTCTATTAGTGTGTCTGTGTGTGTGTGTGTGTGTGTGTGTGTGTGTGTGTGTGAGCAGTTGCACTGCAGATCCAGTTAGACATTCAGGAGTGGCTTTATGTTTTCTTATGTTTTCTAGATATTAATTGTTCCACTTTGTGCTGCACATTTACTCTTTAATGAGACCCTTTAAAATGGCAATTTGCCAAAGATTACTTTTACACAGTTTCCATTTTTTCTCCAAATATAGCAGATCAGCTGTGACGCATCTTGTGTCTGAAGTCTTGTGAGCTACAGTACTGTGCAAAAGTCTAGAGCACCCCATCCCCGTTACTTCATATTTTGTTCCAAAGGTTCAGACATTCCTGTTTTTTTATATAGTTCCTGAAAGACTTTCAAAGACTCTCATTTTGAGTTCAGTCCCTGAACCTGACCAGTTTCAGAGGAATGTTTAGTTTGTTAAGACACACAGTGACTTACGTATGAATCATTCAAGCAGAATAAAGACCATCCAACTTAAATCCTGATCCAGTGAAGAAACAGGAGCAAATGATTCCAGATGATCAGGCGGTGAACACTATACTGGTGGTGCTGAATGCTGAGTGGTTCCTTCAGAATGTATATGAACACATAAGCGTATTACAGAGGGCGTTCCAGTTGAATAAACTGAATAAAGTCTATTACAGAGAGTGTTCCAATTTAATAAAGGAATAATATTCTTTCCCTCCATCTACCCCTCTTTTCTCCCCGCTTCCCTCTTTCACAGCAGAAGGGTGTGGACCAGAGATCCAGCTTTCACCGAACACACTTAAGACGTACAGGTCCTGTGTGCTCCTCCTCACTGCTTCGACGGGGGTGTGTGCCCGTGTGTGTCTGCATGAGTGTGTGTGAGTACATGTATGACACACACAGGGTGGTCGTTTGATGGAACAGTGAACAATGCCTGCCGTGCAGTGTCAACCAACGGCCACTAGAGGGCAGATCAGATCCCCCAGTCTTCAGCTGATGTTCTCACTTCTGCTGCTCCTTCTGGGACAAACTCGAGGAGCCATCCAGATACCCAAAGGCTGTGAGTGTGTGATACATGGCTCGAAACTGACAGTACAGCCCTGTGCCAAAGTCTTGACACCCTGTCATTTCTTCACATTTTCCTTCCAAAGATCTAGACTTTCTTGTATTTTTTAATGTAGTCTTAAGGAACAGTTCTCCAGGCTTCATGAAGGACTTTCAAAAATTCTCATTTTCAGTTTAGTCCCTGAACCTGACCAGTTTCAGATGAATGTTTTCTGCTTGTTAAGCCACACAATGACCTATATATGAATCATTCAAGCAGAACAAAGCATATCTAACTTAGATATGCTTTTAAAATCAGTACTGAATAAAACATAGTATTAATGAATCCACAGCAGATCATAATTAATTTATGGTAAATGATTAAAAATGCATAGGAGATACAGAATAATTTATATTAGATACTGAATAATTCATGCTAGATGCTGAATAATGAATAATTCATAGTAGATACTGGATAATTAATGGTATATGAGGAATAATTTACTGTAAATACTGAATAATTATAGTAAATGCTGAAAAATTCATAGTAGATATTGAATAGTTTATAGTGGATACACAATAATTCTTAGTAAATACTGAATAATTTATAGTGAATTCGGAATAATTCCAAGTACATACTGAGTAATTTGTAGTAGATACTAAACATGTTGAATAATTTATAATCAATACTGAATAATACATAGTATTTAATGAATCCACAGCAGATCATAATTCATTTAGAGTAAATACTTAAAAATGCATAGAAGATACGGAATAATTTATAGTAGATACTGCGTAATTTGTAGTAGGTACTGAATTATCAATAATAATTACTGAATAATTGATAGTAGATACTGAAAAATCAATAATAGAGAATGAAGAATGAACTTGAATATTCATAAATGTATAGTAAGCTCAGAGCACTGTTTATTAAAGGCACTGTTTATTTATATGTTTCTCCTCTTTATCCTCCTGCTTTCCTTGGGATTGACAGATGGATTTAATGAGAGTAAGTGCTGTAACTTTATTCACACCACTCCCTCTGACCCATCTCCTCATTTACACATCCAGGCCAGCGGTCCGGTTAATTTTTTTTTGTTTATGTTTTGGTCTGTTTACCTCATGCCGATGTTGATCTTCTGTTCTTCTGACCCACAGCAGTCAAAGAGCCGCCAGAGATCACGTTGCAGCCACATTCCTTCACCGCCTTCCACGTCGATGATGTGTACCTTAAATGTGAGGCCTCCGGTAACCCCACCCCCAGGTGAGTGCCCATAACCCCGCCCCCCAGGTCGGTGACTGCCCTCTACCTCCACGCTCCTCCACCCTTCTCCACAGATCCTCAGGAGGAATTTCAAATGTTCTGAATGTGAACAAACCTCACTCATAACACTTTTATTGGTGTCTGACCATGGGCATCACCGCCATTAAATACATTTCATAATTATTCGTTTGGACCCCCCCCACATTTAACATAAAATATTAGTTCACCCAGCGCTGTTGAATCTTTTGCGAAAGAATGCATTCCAGTTCATCGATAGGAAAATACACATAGGCCTACCACTTGAAATCTGCTCTGAGTTTCGAGCAACCTGTCTATGCACTGATGATTCACTTCACTTGCATTGGAGGCAAACCCGGGGCGGATTTCCAGTGGTGTGTGTATTCTGCTATCGATGAAGTGGAATGGATTCTTTCACTAAAGATTCAAGATTCAAGATTGTACAGGGGTTTCCAAACATCCCTACCCCCTAAATGAACAGAGACTTTACACGTGCAGCAACCCCGCCACCCACACCCAAACCCCGCCCCACACCCAAACACCACCCCACGCCCAAACCACACCCCACACCCAAACCCCACCCACACACGTAGACCTATGCGTCCCCCTCACATTAAAAATGCTTGTGACGCCCCTTTCTCATGCGGTTCATTTTACAGTTCTACCTTCTTCACATGGATGCTAAACTGACAACAACAATGACAACAACAGCAAAGACAATGACAACAATAATAATTATTATTATTGTTGTTTTTGATGTTATTATTATTATGAATAATAATAATATTATAAGATACGTGCAATAAAATAAGTAAACTAAAACAGAAACTTGGAACATTTAATGGTAACAAATGAGAATCACTAACTAAAAATAAAGAGACAAGATGTGAAACTGCAGTAGACAGTGTCTCCCAAACTCTGTCTCTAAATCTGTTTCCACCTCTTTCCCACTTTCATCCTTCTGTTCCCTTAGTTTCCGGTGGGTGAAGGATGGTGTGGAGATTGGAGATGAACTGTCGAAGTCTGGAACCATCACAGGATCCGAAGAAGAAGATCTGAAGTCCTACCAGGGAAAATACCGCTGCTATGCCTCCAACGAGCTGGGAACAGCCATGTCCAACCTCATCGAGCTCCTCATAGAGCGTGAGTTCCTTATACAAAAAGCAACAAACCACCCTTGGAATTTTGTGAGTGTTGTGGTGAGTAGAAGGGGTATGTGAATGTGACAGTGGGTGGAAGGGATGTGTGAGAGTGAGGGTGGGTGGAAGGGGTGTGTGTGAGTGTGGGGGTTGGTGGAAGGGGTGTGTATGAAAGTGTGATGGGTGGAAGGGGTGTGTGTGAGTGTGGGGGTTGGTGGATAGGGGTGTGTATGAAAGTGTGATGGGTGGAAGGGGTGTGTGTGAGTATGGGGGTGGGTGGAAGGGGTGTGTGTGAGTATGGGTGTTTTTGGAAGGGGTGTGTGTGAGTATAGGGTGGGCGGAAGGGGTGTGTGCGAGTGTGGAGGCACTGTTGACTGATTTGAAGGCATAGACAGAGAAGAAATTCCTGAAGGAATTCCTGAAACAGGCTTACTTTACTTACTTTGTAGACTATGTATTTGTACATAGTTTGATTATTTAAGATTGTTTTCTCAAAATCTCTCATACATTAAGTTGAAGATTCCCCAAATGCTTTATATTTGTATTGTGCATTTTTACTCTCAGAAAGGGAGACATGGTTTGGGATTGACTGGTTTGTTTTTTGGTCAGTTGTGTTCAAATAGTACACATTGTGTAAATATTAAGAAAGAAAAAGTATTGCAGATACTGGAAAAGTACCCTCAGTCTTCCAAGGGTTTATTAGTAGCACTACTTCAAGGCCTGATCACTGAAAAATGTCAGAACTGTTGAGACTAAGAACCATGACTGTGCTAAATCACGGGTGTTGCAGTGTAGGTTAAGCAGTCTGAATCACTGTGCTAAACCATGACTCACAATATGTACTCCAGACAGAGAGCCTTAGCTGACTCCATTTTCCTGTTGCCAAGACAACCAATGCTTAGTAACAAGGCTAGAATGATGTAATTCCGTCTATGTAGCAAGTGCACTGACTGTAGCCCCATAGAAATTGTTTGAACCAACTGGGTTCTGTGAGAACATCATTAACAGAATGTGTATTTTTTGGATGTATTGATGTATTCACCTAAGGTTTCATGCTAATAACAAATCGATTTATGTTTCATAGCCACCCCAATCTTTCCAAAACAGAAGAGACTGAGGATTGTTGCCAATAAAGGGGACAGCGTGGTCCTTCCCTGCAATCCTCCCAACAGCTCAGTCATCCCACGCATTCACTGGATGGACAGGAGTGAGTTTAACTTCACCTTTCCAATCTCATATCGAATTCAGCAAGTTCTCTTCTGCGTTTTGGCGAACTGGACTTTAACTGAACTCCTCTGTAATTGTTAGTGCTGGAGCTGTGTTTTGATATTACAGGTTATTAGCACGAAATTAATCTCCCAGGCGTCTTGTCTTCCCTCAGAGCTGCTGCACATTCGTCAGAGTGAACGCGTCACCCTGGGTCTAGATGGAAATTTGTACTTTGCTAATGTGCTTGAAAGTGACACCAGAGATGATTACACCTGCAACGCCCAGTACGTCGCTGCCAGGACCATTGTTCCCAAAGAGCCCATCTCCCTGTCTGTCTTAAGTAAGTACCACACACAACCATTCATGAGATATGCAATACTGTGCAAAAAAATTCCTGAGACAGATTTTTTATGTAGTCTTGAGGAACAGTTCTCCAGGCTACCTGAAGGACTCAAAAACTCTCATTTTCAGTCCAGTACCTGAACTTGACCAGTTTGTTTTCTGCCATTTTCACATGTGGTAAACGCGCAGCATAACCATGGGATGGGTGGGGCGTAGCCAACAACAGCTTATGTGCATAAAAGTGACAGAGCCCTTAAACCGCTCATTTTGAAAGGGACTGAAACTGTCAAGAATAGAGCTCAATATGCCAAGGATAAGACAATATGAAAGTCAGAAAATAGTATTTTTGCACCAACAAGGTGATTCAAAATCTTTCTTCTCTTTCATTTGGTTAGTTTTGGTGCCTCAACAAATCAGTAGCATGTCTTTATGAGCTGTATGGCCAGCCTTTCTCAGCATGACTGACTCAGACAGATGGTCTGCCACCCCGGCCTTTATAAGTGTGTCTGATCTCTTTCAGAAAGGGATTAGAGGGTTGTTTCACTTTCTTCACTTTAATCTTGGATTTTGCCCAACATGGCAGTAGATGGACATGTGCCATGGATTTCTGATCCTTGAAATTGAGTTTTAAATCACATCTATACAGAAATCAAGAAATTGTGTAAAAAACCTCTTAAATTTAGTAATTTATAATAAAACAACACCGTTTCTGTGTAGCCATGTGCCGTGCTGTGTGTGTAAATGCATTGAAACCAAGACTGGATGTCAAGATGACTCATCAGAATGCAGAACACTCACGCTTATAAAAATGAAGTAAAAGAAACGTTTATCATATATAAATCATACAGACTACTGAGGACAGAATTTGTGTTAAACAGTTTTCAGTTATGTTAGAAATGTTTGGTGAGGCTGGCTGTACACAGAATGCATTCATCACTTTCATGAAAAAAACATCATTTTTTAAATTCAGATAGTTATTACATTATAAAATTTAATAAAACAGTTTGTTACTATTTTTAGCGTAGTCTTGAGGAACAGTGTCTCTAAAGACTCTCATTTTCAGCCCAGTCCCTGAACCTGTCCAGTTCCAGTTTTCATAGGCTGTTTTGTAGGGATGCAATGAAATGATTTTTTTTTTACCAAAACCGAAAATGAGGAAACACTTGGCCGAAAACCGAAACCAAAACACTGAAATAAATTATTATTAAATTATTAAAAGAATAAATCTGTTACAAAACTATGAAAATATTTATTTAGCATTCAAACAATGCA
>JBBPCY010037790.1:0-13726 GCA_037974405.1 Brachyalestes nurse
GTGTGTTGGCCCTGGGGTTCAAATCCCAACTGCTAGTGTCACCACTGAGGTACCCTTGAGCAAGGTACTGTCCCCACACACTGCTCTCTGGGCGCCTTGTTGGTGGCAGCCCACTGCTTCACGTGGTGAATGGGTTAAATGCAGAAAAATAATTTCAATGTGTGTTGTACTTGTATGAAAATGCATGTGATAAATAAGAAATCTTAATCTAAGTTCATAATGGAAAAAATGAATCTAATAACTTACACAAAGTATGGAGCTGTTTTAGGGCTGCAACTAACAATTATTTTAATAATCGATCAATCTGTCAATTGTTTTTTAGATTAATCGGTGAATTGGATAAAAAGCCAAAAACAAGAAAAGCATTCATTTCCAACTTTTTATTCAAAAACAGAACTAAAATCTTTAGAAAGTGCACAAACATGTTGCTCCTTCAGCTGTTATAATAATGATAAAATAAAATAAAAATGGACTAAACACAAAAAACATACACATGTATGCTTTACATCTGCCAAATATATAGACTTTTTAAAATAATGTGCGACCTGAGCTGCCAGAACAATAAAAAATTTATAAAAAACAATAAAGAACAATACAAATAAAAAAAATTAACAGGATTTGTTTGAATGTCAGAACTTGTTTTCTACACTACACTGAAGAGGCACACACTCGCAGATGCACACACTTTTGCAGACGCACACACTCACAAACTCTCACACTGATACGCACACACACACTAACTTTCTCTCACTTCCTTTGTTCAGACACTTTGCATTTGCAATGCAAAAATGTGAACATGTCCACATGCTCCTGGCTCAGACAAAAAATGATGTCTTGTTTTCTGAAAAAAAACACCTCAAAATTAAGTGATTGTTTGCTTAAAACAAAAATTTTTCAATTACAAAATTATATGCCAGTGGGGTAAGAAAAATAATCTTAATGAGATTTAATCTCAAACAGAAGTTTTAAGCATCAATTAATTTAGCCATTTTTCTTTTCTAGTACTCTTGATTTAAGATTTTTTCTATATTTTTCAGGCGCTGGATCATTGCCGTGGTGCTCCCATGCCATGCCATGTCGGTTTTGCATATTTTGCAGTTAACACACTTTTTCTGTTTATTTAGTGTGAAATGCTCCCGCACCTTGGATGATTTGGGTCGCACAAATTTCTCTGCCATGTCTATGAGGCGCCGAACTCTGCTAGCATCAATACATGAGAGAGACGAGTGTGTTCACTCCACTTCGCGCTCAACTAGTTTTTTTTAATAATAAAAAAAAAACTACGAAACGATTATGAAATTCATTGTCAAGCTCTTTAAATGTGTTTGCTTATTCTATTTTGTTTCTACACTTCTGTATCCAGACTAATCACTGGTCTGCATTAATTAGTGCTAAACTGCTCAGTGATTAGAGTCCCTTTGTGTGTTTTTCTTTCAGCTGGAGTTTCTGGCCTGCTACAGAAGTGAGTGCCACCCACCCATTTCCTTTGATCTTTTCTGTTTTCTGTAGTTTGGTGGTCAGAAACACTGTTTTGTCATGGGTGGGTGTTTCACATCTTGCAAAATGTTTTTCCTGTAGTTGAATAACTACATGTTTTTTCACTGGAAATGAGCAGTGTAGGTATAGTTCTTTCACAATGAACAATCACAGGGTGTTTGATTAATTTACTTCTCTTGAAACACATCATGCAGCTCAAGCCACTTACATTAAGGCATTTGGCAGATATTCTCCTCCAGAGGGACTCTTAAGTAATGGAACACTATATATGAGTGTACCATTATTTGTCTTCTCTTATCAGTCTGGCTGGTAAACTGAACCCCACTGTTTTGTTTGGAGAGCAGCGGTGTTATCCACTACACCAACCAACCACTTCTGTAAGGTAGAAGAGGCTGAGCATTGCATAGTTCACCAGCGTCTGTTTCTTTTTATCTTTTTCTTTCATGGTTCCATAGCTAATCACAGACATTGGTTTCTTTTAGTCGTTTTTACTCGTTTCTTTTACCTGTGGCTGCATTCATATGTGTGATCATGGTCCTGATTGGATGCTTCATTAAACATCTGAGGTGCTAAAATGTAAGTATAAAAGGTGTGATTATATAATTTTCCTGTAGTGCTGGGACGTTTTTCAGTTAGTCAACCAGGACAAAATCATGATAGAAAAAATATTTACCATTATATTTCTCCTAGTGGGCATAGAGTATAGAACCTGAACTGTCAGCAGAATGACTCTGCCTGTTTCAGGGAGCTTCTCTTACTCTCCCTTTTTATTGAGAAATGATTAGCATTATCATGTTAAACAGCATCTTCTAAAGCTTAAAGAATAAGAAATGTTTCTATTTTTCATGTCGTCAAGGGGGAACCAATGGCAGGAGGCTTTTATTTATTCATACTTTTATTTAACAGAAAAACCAAAGCAAAATGCAGGAGGCCAACAAGTAAACCCCCGACCCCCAACTGAAACATACACAGAAAGTCAGGGGAAACAACGGTGGACAGGCAGCCATACACAAAACAAAGACACTTTAAAGAACTAAGACAAGAACCAATCAATACAGACAATGACTTAACCAAAAACACTTCACAGCTGTAAAAAAAAAACATGAAGCTAACCACAGAAATCAATCCTTTCATGATAAAAATTCAACATATAATAAACAATGGCTCGCCAGGACATCACACTATGACAATTAAATTAAGATACTTGGTTCTGAATTGTGCAAAATGGAAACAACATATACGATCATGGGTGGAATAGGAAAGAGCAGCATTTGGGTTTTTTTTGTTTTGTTTTTGTTTTTTTTGTTTGTTTTTTCTAGTATAGAAATGAAAATTATGTACCTTTTAGATTCACACTCAGACAAATGACAAGGAGACCCTTTAGCAGTATACCCAAAATTAGTGTTTTATCACACTTTTCATCATGAAAGTACAAATCTGTTACGTAGAGTTTAGTGTTAAATGATCAAAGTGGGCTCAGCATCCACCATCCAGAAGTGACAGATCTATGTGACAGATATTGTCACATAGATAAAAAAAAGGTAAGTAAATGAAGTAAATGTTCCGTAAAACATAGTTGGCATTTATGTAAAAGTAGTTTGGGCCTTTTTACCCTAGGGTTTTCTTTTTTTTGGCAATAATGCCAACACTGGCTGCTGTTCCATTTTATGTTTCCAAACCAGGAGTTTGTATATGACCATCCTGAACAGTTTAGCACAGTATTTAGCAGTAAATACATTGTTCATAAGGGAGTATTTTACAGAAACTAAATGTAATGTAAATAAAAACAAGATTCAACAAATTAATTAAACAAACTTAAGACAGATTTGTGCTATTTTAACAAATACTCACTGCCCAGTGTTGGGCTTCACATTTTAATTGACATACTTTTATTTGTAATTGACATACTTTTACATTTATTTGCTTATTTTAGCTACAGTGATTATCACTCAGAGTTCCTCAGAAGGAGGATAATGACACAGTGGAAAATCCAGGCTGCTCAAAAGTGAAAGCTGAAACACTCTGTGGATTCTCATTTTATTTACAATCAGGGGCATCTTGCCAAAAGTCAGAGAAGTACTTCAGACGTTTGTCTTCGAAGCACTTAGACGTTGTTACAGGTGGAGGATGTATTCTTTTGTGCTGTACTAAAAGAATGTTTACAGGTTGTGCACACTTAATACTACATGCCTGTTTTGATGACAATCGTCTAATTTGGAAAAAAAGCTATTTAGAATATATTTTAAAGGTAGATTTTTAAACACTCTTATTCCACTCATGTTGTATGTTAACATAAAGTCCCCTGTATGTTTTCTCACAAAAGTACTTTTGTAGAACAAATATCATGAAATGAGCTCCCTCACAGAACGCAGTTCCATGAAATGGTTATGAATACGCTGCCTGAGGCCTGAAACACTGTTGCACCAGAGTTTAGAAAGGGTTAAAATGTGTGTTATTTGTGCATGGTAGAGGGGAACATGTAGGGCATAATGTGGAAAAATACTCCTCAAAGAAAGTATGTTTTAGAGTTTACAGTATTTTACCATCGTTACACAGAAAAACAGCTGTTTTTGTATCACAGCTCTGTGTTTTCTAACAAAATCTCCAAAAATCAACAGATTTCCCCTTATCATAAATAGTGAGAGTCTCAGTGACACCATTATAGAAAACAAGTTTCAGCCTTCCAGCACATAAAATGATCACTTAATAGACATCACTTTGAAACATAATGCACTTAACCTGACCTGACACTTCTGTTATGGGCTTCAGATCAGAGCAGGGAAGAAACAAACGGAAAGAAAACCTGCTTCAGACCAGAGCAGGGAAGAAACAAACGGAAAGAAAACCTGCTTCAGACCAGAGCAGGGAAGAAACAAACGGAAAGAAAGCCTGCTTCAGACCAGAGCAGGGGAGAAACAAATGAAAAGAAAGCCTGCTTCAGACCAGAGCAGGGGAGAAACAAATGAAAAGAAAGCCTGCTTCAGACCAGAGCAGGGAAGAAACAAACGGAAAGAAAGCCTGCCTCAGACCAGAGCAGGGAAGAAACAAACGGAAAGAAAACCTGCTTCAGATCAGAGCAGGGAAGAAACAAACGTAAAGAATGCCTGCTTCATATCAGGACAGGGGAGAAACAAACGGAAAGAAAGTCTGCCTCAGACCAGAGCAGGGGAGAAACAAATGGAAAGAATGCATGCCTCAGATAAGAGCAGGGGAGAAAAAGAGCCTGGAAGAAAACCTGTCTTTGTTTTGGTATTGTTGTATGCACCTTGGCGGTGTGTGTGTTTATGTCTGTGTTCCCTAGGAGGTGCTGGAGGGGACTAGATAGGAGATAAGTTCCTGGTGGCAAAGATGAAAAGAAGAGAGATGGCTTGGGAGGGAACTGGGGTGGTGGCCTTTGTTTGGAGAGTTTGTTGTGCTGAATAAGCTAGCCGGTTTGGTTTTATAAGATGTAAGCTCACCTTTGCTGGAGGGGGGGGGTTTGAATTAGGGAGAAATTTCATGATCTTGTATTTTTTTTTTTAATTGATTAGTTCATTTGTGGGGTGGAATTTGTTGCTTACTCCCTGGAGAGATGGCTTGGTGATGAAAACAAAACACTGCAATTTGAAGTTGGTATAGTTTGTGTGGCCCTCTTCTTATAGATATATAAACCTCAACTTCTCTTTCTCTCATGTGGGGTTTGCCGGAGCCTAGACTAATACGCAAACAAAAGAGCCCAGAAAGCCAGCGCTGAGCAGAAAGGTGGAAAAGGGAAACCAAAAGGAAAAAAAGCCTCAAAGCCAACAAGCCGAAGCGGAGCAGAAAGGTGGAAGGGAAACCACAAAAAAGCCTCACAGACAGGCAGGCATCCAAGAAAGTATAGCTGCACGATTAATCTAATCACAATCACAATGTCAGTCTGTGCAATTACATGAAAGCAAAAGGCTGCGATTTAACCCTTTAAATCACAGAATTGCGACAACACGTCATTATGAATAAAATAGACTGTAGTTACAAATATCATGTAATATAGCATTTGTATTCCCTACCACTAGTTGGCGGACATGTAGTACTTCGATTCAAGACCAAAAATACGTCATTTTCCTGTTCAAAGTTTCAAATAAACAGCAGTGGAAGCGAGGCTCGAGTATTTGTGCAGGAGTAGCCAAAGGGTGCAGTTCAATTTATATTGTGCGAGTAAGCGTGTGAGATTTGAGAGAGAAAAACGCCAAATGGCTAATAAAAAGTTGTCCTGTGTTAGTCTTGCGAATGTTATTTGCTGATTCTGACTCTGAAAGGGAATATTTGCCTTTTGGAAATGACATTTGGTCGTCTGACACTCATGCGTCTACTGGTACAGCTTTGCAACGCAGCGCTGCCGCCATGCAAGCCGAGAGTGTTCACGAAGCACAAACAAGTGTTTATTTCGAACTTTACCCAACGGGAAAGTGGGTGGCAGTGGTGAACGTGGTCATAGTGTCTGTAGGAGAGGTGTTGGTCGAGATAAAGGCAGCAGGAGTGGGAGAAACTGGGCTGGAAGTAGCTGCAGCACTAGCTCTCTCCATCCAGCACACCAAAGGGGTGGGAGTCCAGCATTCCAGCATAGTTTTAAAAAACTGCAGTATTAGGAAAATAACATTTGCAGTAATGTAAAGAGTTTTTTGTGATTATTTAATTTTGTAGAATATTTTATTTTAAAAGCACTTGGCATTTCAAGTTGTTGTAAGTAGTTTGTATGTTTCACTTTGAAATGAAACATTTCACTATTAGTAATTTGTATGCGACTTTTCATTGATATACAAGTGCCCTTTATCATATCGCAATCGCACATCGCAATCTTGATCTCAATAATTGCAATATGTCTTTTTTCCCAAATTGTGCAGCCCTACCAGAAAGCAAGACAGACAGACAGACAGCCCGCCCAGAAAGCAGGACAGACAGACAGGCAGCCCAGAAAGCAAGACAGACATAGCCAGGCAGCCCAGAAAGCAAGACAGACAGCCCAGAAAGCAAGACAGACAGACAGTCAGCCCAGAAAGCAGAACAAACAGACAGACAGCCCAGAAAGCAACACAGGCAGACAGACTGCCAACCCAGAATGCAAGACAGACAGACAGCTAGCCCAGAAAGCAAGACAGACAGCCCAGAAAGCAAGACAGATAGACAGAAAGACAGCCCAGAAAGCAAGACAGACAGACAGACAGCCCAGAAAGCAAGACAGACAGCCCAGAAAGCAAGACCGACAGACAGACAGCCCAGAAAGCAAGACAGGCAGACAGACAGACAGCCCAGAAAGCAAGACAGGCAGACAGACAGCCCAGAAAGCAAGACAGAGAGACAGACAGACAGAGCCAAGCTGAGCAGAAAGGGCAAAACAGACAGACAGACAGTTTCCCGAGCAAGAAAGAAACAAACAGAACGCAAGTCCGGCCTGCTCATAGTGGCTAGACAGCAAGAGTTCTGTGAAAACAACCACAGGTTAGAATGACAGTGACCAGACAAAGACTACAGGCTGGTTATAAATAGGAAAAGACAGAGATAGGTAACAGGTGAGGGGTGTAATTAATTAGATCTAAAGAAACAAGGTAAAGAGGATACATAAACAAGCAGACAAATGAGAAGACAAGTTAAACTGAACTCGCACCTTAAAGGGAACAACACACAGGTGAAAACTATAATGACTGAAACTGAGACTAATGAGATTAAAAAAAAAACCTAAACACCCAGGTTCAGTAATCTGGTGACAGTAACAGAACCAGCGAGACTGACACCCATAAAATAAAACTACTTTTTTACAAACAAAACAAATCTTGATACTTACTGTTTCTTTGTTAGCATTTATTCTAATATTAACTTTACTAGCAGAAAGACACTTTATCACACGCTGAGGAAAATGGTTTTAAACTATTTGCACAGGTGGCTAAGACTTGCACAATACTGTCATTGCATTTTTTCAAGTGTTTTTCAGAGGATCTGCCACATCTGTTGGGTGTGATCACGGCAAACTGTCATTGTGACTCACCCTTCATAATGAAGGGCAGAAAACAGGACTGGAATGCACTCACTGCATTTCTCCAGTGCTCTGAGAATTCCTGCTTTCGTCAGACATGGGGTAGGTTTTCAGAGGGACATATCTGCCCTAATTCCTGGACCTGATCACCATGGTTGCCAGAATGTTGTATAGTCACACATAAATGTCAGAATAATTATTCATGGGTTGGAAAACACAACACTCCTTTAAATAAATTCCTTTCATTGTCCCGAGAGTTTCTCATTCCAAGGTGTTTCAGCAGAGCTCCTTAAGTGACCCACCTTAATGCAAAAGTGACCTTTTAAAGAGAATTTTTCATACATAAACTCCGAGTGGGTTGGCTTTGAAATGTTCTGTTTTAGAGAAAAGTATTGACTAAAAATTGTTGACAGTGGTGGCAAATGAAACCAGACATCCTTAATGTATATATAATGAGTAAATATAATGAAACTAATGCAGATCCCTGGTAAGTTTCTAGAAGTCACAGTGTGAGGTGTATAAAGTGTGTTTGAGAGGGATCTGACTGCCTGACTGGATGTGAGAGAAGGCTGTTATGATGAGACAGCAGTGGGGGGAAGTTATACTTTCATTGAAAGAAATAGTCTGGCAAAACTCTTAACACTGTTCCACCGATCCCCAGATGTTACTAATCCACCAAGGCGTGGATCCAAACTTTGTTTCTCTAAGGAGCTGAGCCGTGAGGCCGATGTTGCTCACCAGCACCAGAGATCAAACAGGTGTCTTCGTCTTACTTCCTTCACAACCACACAATGAGGTCCCCACGGAAAGAACCACACAAACAAGGGAGTGTGCAGCCATTCTGAGAAGCTCAGCCACGGGTTGCCATGCAGAGGTGGGGGACGAGGGCAGTTTGATGAGGGCAGGAAATCTGATGAATAAATAATTGAATGAACATCTGCATTCTCAAGTAGCCTTTAAAGAGGCTTTACTTTTTAGCTGAACCATTGTTTCCTGCAGCCAGTCATAGATGCTGGAGGTTGTGCGGGCTGTTACTGTTAGACTTCAAAGAAAAGAGGTGTGAAACAACAATGCTATGCTTTGTTACACATGGCTTGCTATTACACCTTCAACAAACAAATCCAGAAAGAGGTTCAAAGTTGAAGGTTACTTTATTGTCATCAGCGGCTGATATATAACAACATTCATAACATTAACAATATTGCACACATAGCAGTTAGCAGTATTGAACCACACTGAGTAAGTTTACCTTATAACCTTCAATTCAAATGACAGGACATGAGTTTGCCTGTTGTGGCAGTAAACAAAAGATAAATAACATCAGGAACACCACTGAGTCTAGTGGATCAGGCAAACATGGGACAGCCCAGGTGCAAGACTCTGCTCTGAACATGTTCTGACCATTATAAGTCATATATTATATCATCACATATTATACACTTCCAGTCAAAAACCTTTGCACACCACAAGTTTTTCTCACTGAATTTGATAAAGCACAGATTTTTATTCTTGTTTAGTGCTAGAAAGATGTTGAGTGAAGAATTATGAAGGAAAATATGTTTTAAACAAATTGTTTCCTTTATAAGATGAAATAATCTGTAACAGTGTATTTAGTGAGACCCTGATTGTATATTTTATTTTTTGCTAATTTAAGAAAATACATTAGATCTTGAAGCCACTGGGCTACTTTTGGAGGGTTTTTGGACTTCAACTCTAATAGGATATATCTGCGGGCTATGAGAGATGCAAATGCAACACTGTCTAACTGTTTATGAGCAAAGGGAATATCAAAAAGTGCCACCTCTGCACATGGCTCTGAGGTTATATAATGAGCCTTAGCCAGAGTTCTGAAAACTGAATTCTGTCCATATTTGGATAAAAGGTGACTAACTCTATTTAAATGCATTCAGTGGACAGCCATTAACCATATTGAGCTCAGTCTTGCGCATGATATACTGTTATTACCTTTATACATTGCTCTAGTTTATATATCTTCTTAAATTTCAAGCTCCTTTTATCTTACACATGTGATTGTCTCTTACTGACAGTAAGATTGAGTTTATGTGATATGTGACCCTTTAACTGTAAACTGTATGTGTGACCCTTTAACCAGATTCTTCCAAAAGAAAGTTCAATAGTGATCTTTCTAGTCTGTTAGGGAATGAAGATGTATATATTTTGATTTAAGAGCTGTAAAGCTTGGGAACACATCCTTGTTTGCAGAAGAGGTTAAATTCAGTTTCTCACTTACTGTAAGAGCTAATTATAGAGAATAGAGCTGCATCTAAGAAGTGTTTGAGACAGTTTTAAGTGTTTACGGAGCTGAATCCAGATTTCCATTGTGGAACATACCACTGGATTTGTAGTATATTGAGAGTATTTAATTGGTAAACTTAAGGTAATCAGTGCCTGTAGGGTGCTAGAAGTACATTATTTGGCCTCTAAGACACAACAATCTGTGTTCGGACTGCAGCCAGTGAGCAATCTTTGGAATATTGGCTGCCCAAAATAATACTGCAGATTAGGAAGTGCCAATCCTCCTTTTAACTTCGACCTTTGAAGTGATTATTTTCTAACCTTTGGTGTGCTTCCATTCCATATAAAGCTAGAAATTTGCTATGCACCAGTGTGAAAAATTATTTTGGAAAGAAAAAATCAAGGTAAAATATACATTTTTACACCGTTTATTCTGTCAGATTGTTGAGAAGAGGTGTATAGTTCTCCTACTAAAGGTTATTAAAAGCTCTGGTGATTCTAATCCCCAAATATTTCACGCTTGATTTAATTGTACTGAGTGGTAAAGTTTTGTGTGGCATTTCACTAATATGACAGGACCATGGAACACAAATGAGGATCTGACTTATACAATCAGACATGATAAAGTAATAGAGTATAGAGTTGAAACACTATACAGGAGGCTCCATGTGACAGTATACATCATAATAATAAAGTTCCTTACTAAGAATTTCCCAACATAAAAAAGAAATGAATGTAGTACCTTTCTGGCAAACACCCCTTCCTTAGTTTGACTCCTCAACTGAGACAACCTGCTGCCTTTTTCACATATCTCCGCCCTTCTGCTACCACATCCACAACCTTTTCTTTCTAACCTTAATAAGAAAGAAAATGAACAATTGCAAGTAACCCCTTGTTTAAACACACCCATTTAAATTTAAACAAACCCATTTAAACAAAAACATATAAGGGCCTGTATGGAGCAGGTTTTAAACAATTTTAAAACAGATTCCAGTTGTAGCTGAGAGTAATAAACCTATTAAACCAAAATAAATGATTGCTTAAAACTTCAAAGGTGTAAAAAAAATAAAATCGTCAGTAGTGGTATGCCGCTAGCTTATAATTACAGATCAAGACAGTCAACATTTTCAAGCAGTAGATGAAACAATGTTAAATTGTAAATGCATGTTTCTACTAATATTACCATTTATTATTTTTGAAAAGTTCTCGAACAGTCCAGCAAATGTTACAATTGTGGCCCGCACAATTCCATTATTAGCCCCTAATAATTCGCCCATTATTAGCTTTACTCACTGTAATGCTACTTCTTAACTATGTCACTCAGATCTACTTATTTGCCATCTTTATACTCTTGGTCATAAAAAGCTTGAGCCTCTCGATGGTGTTTAAAAGGTAAGGTTGTTTCCTTTGTGAGTTGTCTGTAGTTGCGCAGGGTACAGAAGTCCGAAGCGAATTCCTTTCTGGTAAAGTGCTGCTTTGATGTCCTTGAATGCTAATTGCTTTTTGGAAAGATGTGGAAGTTTTTGGAAAGTGCTCAAATCCGGGTAGAGTCTTTATACCCTGGTACTGCAGATCATGGCTCCTAGATCGTTCTTTATTCTGGTATCTATGAACACACACCACGATGGCCCTAGGTGGCTTTCCATTCTCTGGTTTCGCGGCTACTGTCCATTGTGCTCTATCCAGTTCGGGTGGAGACTCGAACACTTTGGTTCTTCTTTTGGTAAATTTGCAGAAATTTGATCACATCTGTATCAGTTTTGCTGTTTTTAAGGACTAACCAACTGAGAAGTGTCATCCAACCACAAAAGAAGTGTAACAGTAGCTGACTTCAGCTGGGAATCCTCAGCTTTCTCTGATGTAACACAGTCATGTCTTATAAAAGATTTTCATGTTCTTTTCCAAGTTCGACAGCAAACAAGCTTGATGTTGGTCGTTCTTCCCTCCCTTAGGCTGCCGCAACCATATTAGCTAGCTCACAGCACAGCACACCTTTTTTCAATTCCTGCTTACAAGTATTGGGCATCCTATAAAAATAAACAAACCCTTATGTTGTTACTGTTGATTTTAGTAAATAATTATTATATTGGGGCACAAGCCATTAAACAAAAGTAATTACTTTGAGAGCTCTTTCCTTACAAGTCCATCCAAAACATTCTCAAACCGTGTTACTACCAGTTAAATTACACGCCTTAACAAAACCTGTCAAAAAGAAAAGGTCAGAGATTAATACACAGTTAGAAAAAAAGACAGACAAGAGTGAAGAGGTTTTTTTTTTTAATCTATAGGAAAATATGCATGCAATAAGTATGAAGGCTAATCAGCCTCCTATGTGCTCCTTGATGAGGATGATAACAAAGTTCTCAAAAGAAATGGTGAGGTCATAGTGACTGATGGATTCCCAATGATGAGTAGAAGCTCAGCCTTGCTGGATTTCAGCTTGAGGTGGTGGGCTGCCATGCAAGAGGAGATGTCAGCCAAGTAGGGTCAAGAGGGTTTAATCCTCATTGAAGGGGAAACAGAAAAGTTGCATAAAACCTGGTTCTTACGGTCGTTGAGGTAGGATGCAAACCATTGCCAGGCTGTGCCCAATACCATAAGGCTGGAGAGAGTAGCCAGGAGGATCTGATGGTTGACCGGTTGCAGAAAGGTTGCAGAATCAGGGCTGAAAACAGGTTGGTTGAGCTAACTGTATAAAGTTCTTCAGAGATGGGCAGTTTCAGTAGAGTGCGGTGTCTTGAACCCAGGCTGGTGCCTGTTTTGTGTCCCGTCTTGTCTGTGAGGTGAGAAACAGAACGTGTAAATGATGGAGCACACGTAACATCCCAATATTTTTCTTCATGGTGGTGAATGGAACCAGATGTCTGCCTCTAAAAGCTCCTGCACAGAAAGTTATTATCTGAAATGATTACACTGCCTGATGCTCAAGACATTGATTTACCGTAGTTTTGAGAAGATATTCAAGATACATGATTTTTCATTTGTCACATACTCAACAACACATAGTAAAAACCTAGTAACATCATTGAGACAGTTCACTATAATTCCTTTAATGTAATTTAATTACACTATTTTACATGTAAACATTCAGAAGAAATGGCTGTACCACGCTGCCTGGCTTCCTCAGGCTTGTTAAGATTGAGACTAAGATTAAATCAGTGAGTTAATCTGCCCTCAGACTCTATAACTCCTCGCCTGTCACACAAGTCTATCAGACTCTATAGCTCCTGTCCTGTCACAGACGTCTATCAGACTCTATAGCTCCAGACCCTGTTTTTGGCAGTCCAGAATAAATGTTTTTTGGTTAAACATGCTATTTAGTTCCATGCTAGGACCAGTCCAGGGCCATGAGACGACCACAGGGGGGATAAGTATGTTCTGAAAGTACAAATGTAAAAATATTGGCTTGTTTTTTAGTGCGTCTGTCACATGTAATACTGAAATACTGAGAGACAGAAATATACATATATTGTATTTTTGCACCAACAAGGTGACTTAAAGCAAAATATAAAGAAATAAGTGATTGCTCAAGACTTTGCCACAAGATTTTATCAGTACAAATGTGTGTTTCTTAGGTAAATCTTGATAAACAGAACAATAAATACACAAACTCTGCCCGTGTGTCTGTGCCGTGGTGGGAATTCCACATTGTTCAACAGTAGAGAACTGTTCTGGTTGGTGTCAGAAAAAATGCAAATTGTACATCAGAGGCTGAAAATAACTGCCTACAGCTAAAACATCGAGTCGCACACACCCACATGTTCACCACATTCCTGTGCTTCAGGAAACACATTCGAGGTGATATTTTACAAGGTGCTGGAGGTGATATACAGACATGGACAAAATTGTTGGTACCCCTGTATTTCTCACAGAAAAGTATTGCATTAACACATGTTTTGCTGTACACATGTTTAGGGCTGCAACTATCGAATATTTTTGGAATCGAGTATTCTGTCGATTTTTTCAACGATTAATCGAGTAATC
>JBBPCY010037798.1:0-13726 GCA_037974405.1 Brachyalestes nurse
TCATAGCAGTTTCAGTGCTATGAGACGGACGGTAGGCAGACTGAAATTGTTCAAAGAGATTATTATTGTTTAGGTGAGTGTGAAGTTGTGCAGCTACTATTTTCTCTAGGACCTTTGATAAGAATGGTAGGTTGGAGATAGGTCGAAAATTAGTCATGTCATGAGGATCAGCCCCGGGCTTTTTCAGGACGGGGGTTATAGCAGCAGTTTTAAAAGCTCGAGGAACAATGCCAGAAGATAGTGAGGAGTGTATGATATCAGTAATTAAAGTAGAGAGAGATGGAAAGCTGGCTTTTACCAGGTGAGTGGGAATAGGATCAAGCAGACAAGTTGTAGATTTTGATTTGTATATAAAGTTGGAGATTTCTAAAACAGAAGGAAGCTCAAAGGATGAAAATAAGAATACTGGATTAGTGAAGACATTGTCAAAACCGTGCAGAGTCGTGTTCGTATTTACACCAGAGGTAAGTTTTAAATGGATTTGGTCGACCTTAGCATTAAAGAAATCATTAAAAGCGTTACATTGTGTTGAGGAATAAAAACTTGTGGGTAAAATATCAGGTGGCGTGAGAGCTTTATTGACCATGGAGAATAATATACTACTATTCCCAGAAGCAGAACTAATTTGATTAGAGAAGTAAGCGGATTTAGCAGCAGACAAAGCATCCTTATAAACAAGTAAATGGTCATTATACATTTCTCTGTGCACTGTAAGACCGGTCTTCGTATATAAACGTTCTAATCGCCGGCCCTTGGCTTTGAGCTGACGTAACTCAGGGGAGTACCATGGAGCAGAGTGTGCAAAAGAGACAAGCCGAGTCTTAAGAGGAGCGAGATTGTCCAGAAGACTATGGAGTCCATTGTTATAGTGTAAGACCAAGTCGTCTGTAGAGGAGAAATCATAGTTTTGATAAAACTCTTCTATACTACTACAGAAAGTGGATACATTAATGTTTTTGATATTACGAAATGTGACTGAGTCTTAGTGTCTTAGATTTAGATAGTGCTAGTTCAAAGTCAGCAGAGATTAATTTATGATCAGACACGGCAATGTCCACTGCGGAACAATCTGTAGGAGTTATACCAGAGCAGACGAGATCCAAGATATGACCTTTGGTGTGTGTGGGAAAGTCAATGTGTTGTTTCAAGCCGTAACTGTCCAAGCAAGAAATGAAGTTTCTTGTAGATGAGTCATTAGAGTTGTCCATATGAATATTAAAATCACCCACCAGAATAATATTCTCAGCCATAGCACTTAAAAGGGCACCAAAGTCAGAGAATTCCTTAAAGAAGTCTTTACATAGTCTGGGTGGGTGATAGACAGCAGCCAGTATTGTAGGGGTTGGTCCATTGATGCGTAAAACTATGGACTCAAATGAAGTATAAACTGGTACAGACACAGTTGATACCTTTAACTGTTTTTTGTGAATGATAGCGAGACCGCCCCCACGCCCAGCGGTGCGGGGATTACAAACGTAAACAAAGCCATCGGGACCCATGATGGATGTATCTCCGTCGAGGTGGTCGGAAAAGATCCAGATGTCCAAACAGTTCCTGTGGTATTCCAGATGAAAGCGGGCGTAATCGGAGAAGTTCAGCTGTAGTGTACTGGATAAGTGAAGTTGTTAACTGGAGCATTGAAGAAAGGACAATCAAAGCAAGGATTGTCCATGTATACAGCACGTAAGTCCGCATTGCTGCAAGTCGCCAGCAGTGTCAATAAAATATATAAGTTTATGAAAGTATTATTTAAGATACTAAGATACCAGTGAGCAGCAGCAGCAAATCGCGCCAGCGTTCACTCAACCGGATGATGTGATGGTCGTCTTTTGGACAATTGTCAAATCAGCAGTCTTCCCCATGATTGTTTACCTACAGAACAGGACTGAGAGACCATTTAAAGGCCTTTGCAGGTGTTTTGAGTTAATTAGCTGATTAGAGTGTAGCACCAGGTGTCTTCAGTACTGAACCTTTTTGCAATATTCTAATTTTCTGAGATACTGAATTGGGGTTTTCATTTGTTGTCCGTTATAATTATCAAAATTAAAAGAAATAAACACCTGACTTCTTGAATGGTATTAGTGAAATAAATCAACCTGTACATGGAACGAGTGCCACAAGATGGTAATTGTTCAGACAGGTTATAGGATACTTCTTTGGGAATGGAACAATTGTGATGGTTTTAATGCATGGTGGGATGATTGGGAGTTGTGGAAGACATCTGTGAAGACCTCAACCAGCTGGTTTGTACAGTGCTTGGTTCACAGGCGCTTGGGGGCATGTCCATGGCTTACACTACAAATCTCCCAAGGAAAACAGAAAGGTCGACATATCACCAATATGTTCCACCATTTCAGAGCAGAGTGTAGAAACCTCCACTGCATTTGCACATTTGCATTCAGTGTTTACATAATTACACAGTCTGCCTCTGCATTTCTTGCCACACCGCATAGTGTCCTGATCAGCACAATACAAGCTAGCTGTAGCGATGAGTCTGGAATTCCACTGTGGCACAAGATGTTTGCACAGTACTGTAAATCAGTCCTAAAGGCACAGTAACAAAGCCAGCCTGTTTATAGAATAACAAGAGATTTGAAAATAGTAATGTACAAATGAATTATATTTGCTTTTGGTAGTACAGTCACAAAAATATTATAAGGGGTAAGGCACTCGGCTTGTGATCAGGAAGTTGTGGGTTTGATTCTCAAGACTGCTAAGCATCACCCTGAGCAAGGTACCATCCCCGGGCGCTGTGTTCCTGGCTGCCCGCTGCTTCACTTGGTGAAATGCAGAGGAAGAATCTTGTGCTGTTCACGCTGTGTGCTGAGGTGTGTTCGTGTATGACAGAATGGTCACCAAGACATTTTGTTGGATACGGGCTCTTTAAGCTAGCCTGGAATGTTTTTGCAGCTTGCTTTTGCCATCAGTGTCCTGTCTGTTCCAGGTTGTCTAGGTGAAAGTATCAGCGTGCACTGCAGTCCTCAGACTGTCTGTGCTCTGCGGGAGTCAAAGATGGAGCTGATGTGCTCTTACACAAACATCATCATCAAAGCTGCCATCAGGTTTAGTCCTAAACAGAAAGCTAAATGGAGGAATGAGGAACATCCAGAGGATTTAGCTTTAGACTCAGACTATGCAGGACGAGTGAGCACTGAGACTACAAGATTCACCTCAAGTCTTACAGTAAGAGACCTGAGAGAAAAAGACTCAGGAGAATATGACCTAATGATCATTACAGAAAAAGGAGAGAGATTCTCTGTTCCCTTAACAGGATTCAGCCTCACAGTTACAGGTAGTAGAGCATCCAGTTTGTAGTAACATGTTCAGTTATTCTCATCTCATTTTTGAATGGGTGAAAGATGTGTAATTTTATTTCCTTTCAGACCTGCATGTGAAAGAAACCAAACCAAGAGTTCTTACCTGCAGCACTTCCTGCAGTCTGACCTCTGATATTTCTGTTCGGAAAAATCTCTCCTGGTACAAAGATGGAGCGGATACAGGAAACCACAGAGATCCGTTTGTTTTATCCAGTTTTGATGAAGGCAGTTTTACCTGTTCTGTTTATTTCATCCACTCCTCTCCACTGTGTGAGTTTGAATTTTCTCTACGAGTAGAAAATAACTAGCTGGTGAGCTGAACACTTGCTTTAAAGTAGTTTGAGAGGGTTCAAATGTACAACTCTCCTCAAATTTATCAACATAAGTCAATATTTCTTCAAAGGAAAGTTGTTTCAGCTGTTTTATTTACAAAATAAATAAAGAAAAAACATTTCATGATTGTGTAAGCAAATGTAATGGGGTTCTTTAAGTATCTATAACTGCAAGCTTTTAATGAACTTGTGCTTTAGGTGTTTCTAATCAGGTCTGTTGGAGTGTGAACTACACTGACAGAAGAATGTATTTTGGAGGGTTCATCAGTGGAGATTACCGCCACTAACCCTGCAAGCTGTCCAGTGCGGACTACAAGGCATGATGGTCAACAGTGGCAGGGCTATGGTGACCGCTGTCACTGGTAAACGCAACCTCTGGCTGGGTTTATATTACTAAACGTGCCTCTGCGCTGTGAAGCAAAATATGATCAACTCACTGACGATCTTGCCAGCAGCTCTTCTCATTCCCATCCCAAAATGGCAGAGAAAGGAGGGGTTAATAAAGATTATTCAGGACACAGATCCTGCCATTACCTTCTCTCAGAAAGAGCTTTTCCATCTTATATTTCTCATTCTAACTCACACGGCAAGAGCTACATGCCAGAGAAACTGTACCGTCGTGCACATAGCCCTTTCTATGAGCCCCCCTCTCCTCAGTTAGTGGGCCAGGAGAGCAGAGGCAATATTTTTCTCCACCAATCCACTTGCCCACTTTCGCAGTTATACTCTGCTTGGCAAGAGCTTTGTTTAAAGAACAGGCTGAAACGAAGCTATGCACAAGTGTCTTAAACAGAGTCTGCGTGGAGGCAGCGCTGGAGCCATTAAGGAGACAGGGAATGAGGATTCTGTTTTATTTGACCGACTAACTGATTCTGGCATTGTCACAGACACAGGCTACTGCACACATGCAGGCCGTCATGTCACAAATCAGCCGACTGGAACTAGCAATAAATCTAAAGAAGAGTGCACTGGTTTATTTCAGCACAGGTGCGCAAAAGTTTTATCAGCGATACGTCATGTATTACAGGTAAAATCAGTCACTGCTGGCACTATAATGGCCATGTTGGGAAACATGTCTGCAGCACATATGATAGTACAGCTGGGCTTACTACATATGAGTCGACTGCAATGGTGATCTGCCAGTTTAAAGGTGACCAGGTCACGTTCTGTTCTCGCTCCAGCATATGCATCAAGATGTGATTTACTGGAACTGTCCATGCTGTCTCCAGCGAGACTGGACGGGGTGTGTCAGTACACACAGGTGTTCACAGATGTCTCCCTGTCAGGATGGGGGTCGTGCTGGGCACATGCTGCAAAAGGAGTGTATGGCCTTCTCCTGTCGACTAATCAGTCTGCCGGAAATTTTCATTGTACTGTGTCATTTTGTCAGTGAGCTTACAAGCATTGTCTTGATCGACTCAGATATCTGAACAGCGGTGGACACACATCACCCAATCTGTGGGGTGTGAGGCCAGCAAGACTGCACGAACATCATTTTACTATTTTACGACCCACTAGAAGGTGGAGCTTGTAGGACATAGAAAGTAAGTTACTGGGAATGTAACTCCAACTTTTAGACCCAGCTGGTTCTGCATTAAATTCGCAAGCAGAGCAGTGGGTTACATGGCCAGGGAGTTAATTGCTTTTTCTCTGTGTGCTGACACAGCACGGAGCCATATCCAAGAGGAAAGAGGGCTACGCCTATACTCAAAACTTTCTTGCCTTCAACGCTTTACCAGGAAGGTACACCATTCACCAACTCGACTGACTGCTCTGTACATTTAGTCCTGGCTTTTCATCAGGACCTGGAAAAGGTTGGGCACCCGGCAGTCACACCTATCGCCACCAGCCACTATGGCTTGGGAAAGTGGACGATGTCAAGCCACCCCTTAATGAAGCATTTTCTGGGTTCGCAATTTGCGTCCCATGACTAAAAGGTTGTTCCCACAGTGGGACGTGCAGCTGGTGGTGGATGGGCTTGGCCAGTGACCTTTTGAACCTTTGGATCAACTGGAGCTGCTGTCATGGAAGACAGTGCTTCTGCTAGCGTCGCTGAGGCAGGTAGGTGATTTACTGTCCATCCATCCTACTTTTTCAGAAAAGAGCAACATGATGAGGCTAAAGCCAAACCCGCCATATCAAACATAAGGTGTGGATAAACTGCTTTTTTAAGACAATCTTTTATATTGTTTCTTTGGTTTAAATCTGTAGGGCTACACCATTAAAAAGAAAAGAGCATTTTTATTTGCTGGCCAAATATCCCCATCTAATGTCTTCAAATTGGTTTTCTATGTGTATTTTGCTTTATTTCAGTAATAAAAAAAAAAAAATTCTGACAGACCATAGCGCCTCTCTGTCTACGTCTTTCAACTGATCTGTCAGTGGTTTCCGGGCTTTTATATCCCTGAGCGAGGTCGCTCGGCTACTCCCATACATCACAGGAAACCACTCACTATTCACTACAATCCTGTGTATGTGAATTATAACTTCTCGGTAACTGGTCAGAGTAATGCTCCATCAAAGTAATATGCTGGTCGAGGTGCTCCTCCTATATCTCATCCTAGGAACCTCCTAGACACTTGTGAGAGGGCTCATTCAAAACTTTAGAACCTCCGCTATTCGTTTAAGCAAATAATTAACGTTTTAATACACCAATCACAGCGTAAAAAAGGTTTTTTTTGCCGTTGTCACACCCACAAGATGGCCACCTAGCAATGAGCGTTAACAAATTGCGGACCAATGCAGACCAATGGCCAGTCTCCATTTTATACTCGTGGCCCAATCAAAAGCCTACGTGGCCCATCAGTGGTCTGCGGCCGAGTGGTTGAGAAATCCCGCTGTAAAGCACCACCAGGCCGAAGACCGGTGAGTCATTTAGTACAATCGATTATCGATTATCGAAAAATCTAGTATTTTGAAAAGAACGCTCGTCTTGGTCACGTGATACAGTACATCAAAAATGTAGCCCACAAGCTAGCAAAAAATGAGTCAAAAACAAACACTTTGTGTTTAATTGCATCTATACCGGTACATGAAAATATTGTTTTACATGAAACTGGTCAGTGGCGCAAAAACGTTTGGGGACGGCTGCTCTAAAGTCTCAGAACACCAATGATTCAGTTGTAAAGGAAAGGTTTATTATAATACGACTGACATCAGTGATGGTATTATTGTGACAATCTGGGGAGAATTCTAGAATAATTATGTAATTATTGAATATGAAGGGCTGGCTAATGTATTCATAAGCAGAGTGAATTCCCAAAATGACAGCTGAAATATTCCAATATTGGTTGAGCTGAAAAATATGGGTCTGAAGGTAGAGGCATGCCAAGAATAAACAATCTATTTACATGGTACAATCAAGAAGATGCCAACAGGATTATTAAATAAAACACAAGTTTGCGAGTGCTTTCTGTCCATCCACCCTGCTCTTCTATTCAGGAAAATGGCAACATGATGATGCTAAAGCCAAACCCTCCGTATCAAACACAGGGTGTGGACATCCACGTTTCAGTCCAGGGTCATGGTGGTAAGGGCTTTTTATCCACCTCCTTACTGGAGTCACCAAGAATGAGCGGCGCCACAAACTGTGTCCAGTGCAGGCTTTAAGGCATTATGTTGGTCGCACAAGAAGTATTAGGCAAAGTAATCAGTGTTTCATTTGCTCTGCACCAGGGGCCCATGGGAAAGCAGTGTCAACATAACTCACTGGTTGGGCAAGGTTATGGCAAGGTTACTTTTTAGGTTAATAAGAGACCCAGGTGTCAATACAGAGTGGTGAACAGTGGTGAATGATTTTACCACTGGCTATCGACTGCCGCGTTATCTTAATGAGCAGGCTTAAACAGGATGGGCAGGTGGTCAAAACTTGTGTCTGACTATAGGGTTTTTAAAACTTTGACTGGGGTTCCCAAACTTTTGAATGCGGCTCCATGTCATTTTTGCTTTACCTTAAAGCTAAAGAACACAATCAAATAAAGCTGAACATTCAGAGATTTGTACTTACTTTGTCTCATGAACTACACACCAATAAAAAATCTTGTGAAAACAATCACTGCAACAATGAAAGGAAGCCTTGTTCATCTTTTATATAGTAATGATAACTGCCAGAAAGCGCAAATTTTGTGTGCCAAAACGTTTCACAGTGTTCACTGTGGACATGCATGCACTGTAATGATTCAAATGAGGGGTCACCAACAAACTATCTGAATAAAGGAGAGGAATGAGAATGGGAATGTGCAATTCCCCTATGCTGAATGAGGGGGAATAAGCATGTGCATGTCCTTTTTCTGAGGTGGAAGGAGTACAGAGTATGAGTCACTACTCTCTTCCAAGATGAGGTTTGTAAGGATGAAACGATACCGAAGAAGCTCTTTCGGCTGAAGCTTCACTGCTTCTTCCCAGCTAGGCATGTTCAGAGTGGCTGCAAGCCAGTCTGCTGAAATCTGAATGTGTGCGGCACCAGACCAAGCAACCTAAGGGAGAAGCAATCCACATTGACTATTTAAAGTATAATAGTAAATACATGTTTTATTCAAAAAGGTTTATTCTAAAGTAGTTAAAACACATCAGATTAGTAACAGCTGATACTCAAGGTTTTTCAATAAAGAAACAGTGATTTTATTGTATCTAAGTACACTGTGTGGAAATATTATTCTATTACTGCATGTGCGTGTGCATAAACTTATCTAGGCAAACCTGGCTCTGCCTGATCCAGCTCTGGTCCAGCAGATTGCCCTGTTTCTCACTCAGCAACAGAGCATGTTTGAGGATGCCCACGGCTAGTGTCTCATGGCCGACCAGCAGGTACAAGAAGGCCTTCAAATGCAGCACACGAGGTAGGAAGATGTGATTGTTGGCGTAGCACTGATGGAAGTCTGAGAAGTGCTTCAACAGAAAATACAAAATACAAAGAAATGTAAATCAATTTGATATTTAAATATATACAAATATATATACAATAAATTATACATATATAATAAATAAATAAAAAGAGCTTAAAAACACATAACCATAAGCTGCTTCACATGTAAGCACACGACTTCTCCAGCTTAGGTTTCCTTATACTCTTTAAGCCATAAAATAAGAAACCTTCAGTGTTTTGTTGTAGATGGTCTTTATGTGTTTGTTGTGTTCACTCAGAGCATTCCTGATCAGCAGGATGCTGCACTCTAGGAACATGACCACTGCACTGATGGAGCGAACTGAAGTTGGAATCTCAGCATAGACTATTAATGCTTTATTGTAGAAGAATGCAACATTTTCCCACTCAGCCAGCCTCGCATACCTGAAACGCACACATTATATCATACTGTTACTTCTTTTCTGTTATTTCATAACATTACATCATAACATGTTATATCATAACATTATTTCATTATATCATACTGTTACCTTCTTTTCTACAGAAGATGTTAAAAAGTACGAAACAGTAATGTCTTTTTCTTAATGTGTACAATTTAGGTGTGAGTGTGTGTGAGTTCTAACCACAGAGCCAGTGCAGAATACAGAGTCATCATCAGACTCTTGTCAGTCACCAGGTCAGAATCTGATTGACACCCCTCCACGAAAGTCAAACACTCTTCAAATGACCTGAGGGAAAACCCTGAAACACACATGAAACTACACCACAGGGCCTTTTTCTCTTTTATTAGGAACTATTACTAGAGGTCCACAGTGGAAGATGGAATGCAGGTGTTATAGATGTTAATGTCGACGTGTTTGTATGAGTGATGGAGCATACCGGCATATAGCAAACAACTGAAGCAGGCAGCATAGAACCAGCCCTTAGCTATGCTGATCTCCAGAGACTCCAAACTCTGGATCAGTTCCACACATTCCATGTTTCTGTACACATACACATACAAACATACACATACTGTTGTACTCATGAGTGCAGATGCAGCACAAAATGTGCCTTGATACGACTGCTATATGCTGTTAAAATGAGCCTCAATTTAACATTCAATTTTCAAAGACTGCAGTTTATCATGCAAAAAAAAATCACAGTAAAAACTTAAGCTAGCCCTGTTGTATCCAGTCAGACTATTGATTACAACCACAAAGACTGTTTGTAAAGACTCTCCTCTGGCCACAGTTCCCACCCCGGTGTTTACTGAAAGGCTTTTGACAGAGTGGAATGGAGCTATCTCTTCTATGTCCTAGAGAAATTTGGCTTTGACTCTAGTTTTATTTCCTGGACTGGGCGTCTCCATTCCTCCACTTCTGTCCCTGTACACACTAAAGTGATTCAATACCCACTTCTTTCCCTTCAGCATGGATGCATCAGCCTTCCCCATTGCTCTTCAATTTTAACAATGGTGCACAAACTTTCCCTTTATGGAGACGACTGCTCCCAACACCCCATAACTGCCCCCAAAGATTCCCACAACCCAACAGTCATTAATGCAGTTAAGATTTGAATACAGTTTGGTCAAAACTTCAGCCTGCACAGAAGTTCAATTCATGCTCCAGTGTTAAACTAGATTGCATTTCCACAAGAAAATAGTGTGAAGGTGTGAACAGAGCTGGGCGGAATGACCAAAAATGTCGACGTTTGTATGGCGGTATTTTTCAAAATCATACCCATTTCACTGTATAGGACGGTATTATAATTCCAGTGCCATTGATGTTTCATAAATGGTCGTCGCACAGAAAAAAAACTCCCTTCATGGAAGTTTCGCCATAATTTTTTTTGTGAATCACAATACTTCAGGCATCATTCCAAGCTTTGGAGTTCCTGTGTCCCGTAGACAAAAAAACATGAAAAAACAAACAGTTTCCAGCTGCCCCACTTTCCGAACTTTCTTTAGGCTATTTAAACAGAATGAATGTAATGTACTGTACAGATGGTGCAGCAGTCACATTCTGGTGCCTGGAACTTTATCTTTTTAACTTTCTTTGAGGGAAACTTCCATTCCATTCACCATCACTGCAAACAATTCGGACTTGCTGACTTGTGGAGTGTCTCACACCAAACCCACTCTGAAGTTCTGTTTACACCTTGAAGACTTCATTATGGGGGGTTTTAGAAATTTACAAAGGGGAGAGGGCCAGAGGGGTTTCATGTGTGGCTACGACAAGAAAAGAAAGAGTTGCTGAGCAAGTAGTTTTTCTGACCCTTGTTTTTGGGCTCTGGATCACTATTTTGTCTTGTGGATGTGTATTTGCCTATGTTTGGATTTTCTGGATGTTCTACATTCTGGATTTTGGCTACATTACTTTTGGAACTGAATTACTCATTAAATTCTCTGTTCTATGGTACCCTGCATTTGGGTTCATATCTGTGCACATTGCAATAGGCATATGTAGGCTTCATAGTTAAGAAATACAATTGCGCAAGCCCACACAAACACACACACACACACCTACTGGTGAGGAGCAGAGGCATGTAGAACATTGAAATAGCCCACATGTCCAAACCAGGCCGCTTCAGCACTTTGCTGACCTTCTGAGCTTGCATAGCTGTTAAATACAATTAGAAATTAGAAATATATAGTATCTTGTCTTAGGGACATTAAAGTGATTATTCTCTAAATATATTACACAATTTCCCCAAATATAAGCAAACACCATAGATATGGTACATTCAGACAATAGCTCCAGTGCAAAGAACTGTGTAAATATGATGTTTCTCTGAATTACTGCTTCAAGAAAAGTTGTAGAAAAAGGTTTTAAGAAAAATAATTAAAGGAGGAAAAGTTTTGTACTCACTGTACAGGACTGACTGCTCCAGGTTTCCTGCACATAGTTTGACAATGGCAGTGGTGTGAATGAAGTGGCTGAGGAGTACAAGGTCTTTGGGGCAGTACGACTGGTCAGTGCACCTCTTGCAGAGCAAGCGTTCATAATAACTGCACTCAACCTCATGACCAACTATCTGACTGTACTGGTAACAGTCTATCTCAGAGAAGAGCACCTGCAGAAACATATTCAAGTGACTGAACTGGGATGATCCATTCTCCATGAACATCTACACACAAATTACACCATCTTAGACTTTACTAAGACTTACTATATATTACTGATCATTTCTTTCTTTCTATCCTTCCATCTTCCTGTTCTGTGATGTGCACAATCAGTTTTAGTGCTAGATTGCCTAAGCAGAACTGAATCTTACCTTGAAGTTCTCAGCACTGCAGACAGCATCGTTCATCTCCATGGTGATAGCCAGAAAAGCACTTCGGGGCAGTGAGCGCATGCAACTGATCTTCCACAGGTAAGACAGACAGTAGATACGCTCCTGTAGAAAAGCCAGCTTTCTCTCCCTCAAGCACACACACACACCAACTTAGAAAACATATTTTGTTGTACTTTGAATCAGTAAAACCATATTTCACTTTATTACTGGCAAGAAAATGTTTTTGGAGTTCATGAAAGTTTGAAGAACAATTTGTGTTAGAGAGATATGTATGAACACTTTACATGGTTAATCTCATGGTTAATAAGGATTAAACCTTATACTACTGACTGTAGTTGTTGGAAAGCAAAGCTCTTTCCAGTGGTTTGTAAAGTACATTAGCTATGTTGGTCTTTGGCACAGATCCAATGTGTTGTATTTAATTCTATGTAATACTTGCAGTCAATTAATATTGTTCATTTCCCTTCAAGTGAATGTGATCAAAAACAGTGATTCTTACTGAGGGATCTCAAAATTTTGAGATCTGTTGTGCAGACACTTCATCTTCTCATAAATGCACTTCATGGATAAGCAAACTTGGTTCCTAGGGAATCTCTTGTTTAGGAGCCGCAGAGCTGTCACAAAATTCTCCTCTGCCAACAAAATCTGTCCACTATTAAACAGACTCTGGGAAAATAGGAGACATGACAGGTGCTTTAATTGGTCAAGTTGCCACTGACAATAATAGGTTGATGTCACAACTGGAGTCTGACTGGAGTTGCCAGTGTGATCATGTTAGATTTCAGTATCTATAATGGGAATTCCACCTATTTTTCTACATTTCTACAGAATTAAACAGTTACACAGAGGATTTCAATAATAGTAATAACAATAATAATAATAATAATAATAATAATAATAATAATAATAATAGTAGTTGACACCACAATACTAATAACATGGAATATAAAAGTCTGAAGACATTCACACACCTCTCCTGTGAGACGAAATAAACAGGCCTTCTCAAATTTGCAGATTCTAACCATGACATTTGGATCTGCAGTTTCAAATGCAGGCTTCCCTGCTTCCAGATTCTTCAAAATAATTTTGGCCTCATTCAAAAAGGACAGTGCCTGCAAATGAACAGATTCACAAGTACTGTATGTAATTTATGGATGACTACACAACTTTCCATTTTGCCTGGTGACCTTAAGTTCATGTGAAGTTTCTTCAGAGAGTCCCATTCCACTGGCAAGGCTTTACTATAGAGATTATACAAGCTGTTTGCACGACACTGCATGCCAGTCAAAACTGTGTGCATATTAAAGAAGATGAATTGACTAATGGGATGTCTGGATGCTTTTGGACATTCATCAAACCAAAATGACCAAAATTATGATTTAATAACACCATAAATTGTTCTATAAACAAAAGTAATAAAAAATGATAACCCTTTAATCTGAATAAAGTGTTGAGTTTTTACACCAGTAGTCACATATTAGGGCTGGGAAAGTTAACGCGATTATCGCATTAATGCATGATTTATTTAATGCAGACAATTATTTTATCACACATTAATGCAGGTTTTTAAAAATCATTTATTTTGAAAGTTCGGTGCTTTCACTGAAGTAATGTGAGCGTGAGCTATTTAATACGAACAAAATGAATGGGATGCCTGACCGCCGCAAAAAACAGCCGCTACAGCGCTCCCTTTACTTTTGTCCATATAAGACGCCTGACCATTACACCAAATGTGACTTTAATAACACTGCATTCAGATGCATAGACTTTAATATGGAGTTGGTCCCTCTTTGCAGCTGCTATAATAGTTCCGCCCCCATGCTCTGGACTCTGAGGGTAACTTGTTTTTCTATAATAAACTACAGGGTGGGCCATTTATATGGATACACCTTAATAAAATGGGAATGGTTGGTGATATTAACTTCCTGTTTGTGGCA
>JBBPCY010037829.1:0-13724 GCA_037974405.1 Brachyalestes nurse
TTGTATCTTTACACACTTTGCAGCCTGTCAGTAAAACATTTGTTCACATTTCTTTCATTTAATCTCCTCAGTATGACAAAGATAAGGCAGTTTGACCGACATAAATAGTATTTTAGCATCAACAAGGGTGGGGAGGGGCCGGGGTGGGCTCAGGCTCCTGCATAGCTGCATCAGAGAATCCATTCTATTAGTAAATGCTTTTCTATGGAGAATCCACAAGCTGTGTACTGAACTTTTGGGGTGTCTGGATACTTTTGCACATACAGTGTATTTAACAAGACATTTGTGTTTGTGTTTTAAGGGATGCAGCTGAATAATAAACTGCTTCAGCTGATTGGCCTGAGGTTCGCGGATGAGAAGTTCGAGATTGACTTTGATGATTACCTCACCTGCATCGTCCGGCTGGAGAACATGTTCCGTAAGTAACCTCAAACACCGGAAAATTAATCTCATATAATAACCATAATAAGATGACCACACCAGGCCAGAGTACTGTAAAGCTAGTACTGAATTTATAGAGTCTTCAGCGGACAGCTCTCTGACTGTGATTGGTTATAATCACTATATTGTTTATTCTGAGACCTCCTCCTGACTGTGATTGGTTATAATCACTATATTGTTTATTCTGAGACCTCCTCCTGACTGTGATTGGCTATAATCACTATATTGTTTATTCTGAGACCTCCTCCTGACTGTGATCGGGTGTAATTAGGCGTCACTTGTTCTCTTTGCCTCTAAAGACACTAATTGCCTCAGTCCAGCCTAAACTGACTGGAGAATTCTTATGAATAAATGCAGTTATTGTTTTACCTCTAACTACCTTTATTTTAAACAAATAAATAAATAACATAAAAATGTGAATAGTTTTTTCAATCAATACGTTAATTATAAAGCTGACTAAGTTCATTATAAGTTAATTATACATTATAAAGATTCTTACTTATAATAGAAAACAAATGGAAATCAAGGGGTAGCACCAGTACATACTAAATAAAACATGTATTTGGAAAAACACATTTATGTATATGCTTCTTGGATGAACATTGTTTACAATTGCATTCATTCAGTGTAAACACTGGCTCTAAAGGCTCTGTTTGTTTTTCACAGGAGTTTTCCAGGGACTTGACAAACATAACACTGGAGAAATCACTCTGAACTTTCAACAGGTGAGTCTTTATTTTACACTAAAACACTCCAGCACGTTTTAAACAGACACAACAAATGTTTAGAGCATTTACCTAATTTAAAACTGCATTCAATTCATCTTTTGCATTATTTATCTCTTCTACAGTTTCTGTTTTTGTCCATGAATGTCTGAAGGAGATAAAAGAAGAAAACTGCAGAATGAAGAAGAAGAACAACAACAAACATTTAAAAATAAAAAGATTTAGGTCAACTGAGAGACACCCTGGACCCGTTTGTTGCAGTTTTGTGTTGTGCGTCACGTTTTCAAGCACAGGTTCTTCCTCAAAAGGAGTAAAAAGATCAAAATCGTGGTGGAGTTTAGTCCAAGACTAAAGACTATAGACACTACAGGTTTCCTCCATTACACTTTAGACTTGTGCTCATGGTTTTATTTGATCTGTTTTTATATTGTGGTCTTTCACTCGCTGATTTTGCCTTCAAATTTGTTGTTGTTTTTTCGGATATTAACCTGATCTGAATTTAACAGAGTTACTGCATATGGACAAAACTGAATTGAACTGAATTGATTTGAATAAAGGTGGACTAACCGAATTTTAACTGAATGAACTGAGCAGAATTCATTTTGCCTGAAACTCTCGGAGTAACTTGTGTCGGTTTCTGAAACAGCTTTGAAAAGTCTGTTATTTAGATGAATGATTAGATATTAAATAGATGAACAGTAATGATTCAGATAAATATCCAGCAATTTAAGAGCTCAGAGCTTGAATGAACTAATTTTCATGTTTACAAAAAAAAAGTCACAAAAATGAGAATACAAATATTTTGTGATTTAAAAGTCAGTACCTACCAACAGTGGTCCAAGGAAGTTCAACAGGTGAACCAGCAACAGGATCTTGGGTTAGGGTTGGAATCGAAACCCGGTTCCAATTTAGAACCAGTTCTAATTTTGCAAAGCACCGGAATCGTTATCGGTTCCTCTAACGATTCTCTAGGACTTTTCCCTGCGTCCCGCGCGATAACGTCACAACGAAGTCCCCGGTGCGGTTGCATTTTTACCAAATAAACGACAGCTGCGTTCTTTGTAACCAGTGCAGTGACGTTTTAACTTGCAAGGGTGGTAACACCAGCAACATGTTAAAACATTGGAGGTCTCAACACAGTATTAAAGTTCAAGAATGCCATGTGTTTGTTTCTCAGTGCTCGAGTGCAGGCTCCATGGTTTAATAAAACAGCTGTTTTCGAAGCGTATGGCTACCTATTTTTTAATGTAAATGTGTAGCTAACCAGGTCTTATTACTTGTCCACAATATTATGATCAGTTAAAAAATATATATTTATTTTATACTGTTGTTGCCTTCTCAGCCTTGGCGTCTGTGGCTCGTCATTCTCGGCCACAGAGCGGGTCCAAAAATAAAACAATTACGGGGAACAGGGTTCTTTCCTCCCTCTGAACGGGAGCCTTTATTTACTGTCTCAAAATTAGACAAAAATGGCGAGAATCACTCACAAACAGAGCGGCCATGTAAAACTCCAAACACTCCCTGAAAGACTACATCTCCCAGTGTCCCTAGAGGCTCAATTACCCAGAATGCAAAGTTTCTTAAGGTAACAGGCTCACTGTAACAAAGTTTAGGAATCGATAATGCAATCAATAAGGAATCGGATCGATAAGAAGAATCGATAATGGCATTGACATCAATAATTTCTTACCGATTCCCATCCCTAGTAATAGCACAGTAAATATATATATATATATATATTTTTTAACTCATGTACCTTTTGATTATGCATTTAAAGGTTATTTGACACATTATACAATGTCTTTGTTTCATTTTGTTTTGATGGTCTCATACTTGGACTGTTGTTCGACACCCCGAACATTCAATTGTGATCTTTTATTTGGAATGTCAGGACAAATTAAACCAAGTTGAATCTGTGCAGATTTGGAAATGTGCAGTTTGGAAGCCAAATTAAACCTCAAACTTCTTGACAGGAACATCTGGATTATGAAATAATCCAATCTTTAAACCCTGAGTTTAATAAAGCTGTGGTCAGAGTCAACATCTTCAAAGAGCATCGACAGACCATTCAGGTAAATTTACGGTAGTGTTGATTGTCTTAATTCCTATTTGTGGTGTTTGTGTAGTGCAGAAAGGAATAAGTGATTGATAATTGCTAGATTGTCGCTTGCTATATTACTATGTTATGTTTGACTTGACCTAATGCTGACCTGAGCTATGATCTACAGTACATTCATCCTGCTGATTCTGTCAAGTTGGGTCAAGCAGAGTTGGTTGTCATTGACGAAGCTGCTGCTATCCCCTTACCTCTGGTGAAAAAACTACTTGGACCTTACCTTGTGTTTATGGCCTCTACAATCAATGGGTCAGTATGCTAACCTTTATGGTGTGTTTGTAGTTTCTGAATCATGCCAAATTCAGTAAATTAGCCTATCCTGTTCACATTTAACTAAACATAATCGTATATCACTAAACTGCTATATAGTAATCCCCCAGTTTTACGTGGATCAGGAGTTGCGGATTCAGTCACACAAACTCAGTTTTAAGCGGAAATCCCCACAATAATGCGGAACCTGCAAATATCCTCCGCATTTTTTTAGGCAATAAATAAATTTTTTCTGGATGTTTTCACACAAGGGGACCCGTTCACCTCACCGCAGTGTCACAATACTCAGCATGGAAAGCACTCAGACACTTCAAACTCCACAGTTCGGTAGATCTCCAGGAGACCTTTCCAACAAGCCCTCATTTGTATTTTTAGCCCGAGTAGATCAGGTTTTATTCTCAGCAAACCGAGTGTCGCAATACTTTTGTCACGCAACCTTCCGAGTTGCATTTCTCGGCGGGGGAATTTACATTAAAAGACAGGTTTACCTTGAAAAGAGGCGAACATGGGTTTACCTTTACATTTTCTTTAAGGGTAATGCATTAAACTGAGTTTAAAATGAAATTGAAGTGTCTCTGGGATCATGTTTGGGGGTATATTTAGGGTTTACACTATAAAAATAGGCATTTCTAGGCATTTTTTCAACCAAAACACAACAACGCGTTTTTTCCACTATATTCCACTAAAAGCGAGGAATTACTGTATGTATATATATACACATATATAAATACACATATATATGTATGTACACAATCTCTATATAGAGAAACACAGATAGCAATATATATTCTCTCTCTATTCTCTCTCACTCCCTCTCTATTTATCTATCTATATCTTTGTGTGTGTTTATAGGTAAGTGTTTTGCCGGGTCAGGTGATCTCCAGAGACACGTGCGTTCACACACAGGTGAGCGTCCGTATGTGTGCGACACGTGTGGAAAAGGGTTCACTCGCACGGCGGTGCTGCGGAGACATAGAACACACTGTAGGCCTGTGGGCGGTGCAGACACCGGAGACGCTGGGACCCTTACACAGCTGGATACTGGAGACGCAGGGACCCTCACACAGCCGCACACCAGAGACACTGGGACCCTTTCACAGGCAGATGGCATGGACGCTGATAGACCGGCACACACTCCAGGCAAAGCTACAGCCCCACACACACACACTGCTCAGCCTGCAAACCGCAATAAGTCTCAGTCATGCCTGCCTGCCTCAACACTGCCCCCTGCAGGAACCTGCCAGCCCACCCTTCCCCTCTCTGACCCTCCCTCCTCCACCACTCCCTTCCCCTTGCACTCTTCCTCCTCCTCTCTCTCTGAGATGCGCTCTGTTATTCCACACCATGTCCTGGCCCTGCCCCCTCCCTGTAAGCCCCACTTAACACAGCAAAAGGACCCTCTCCCTCCCATTAAACCTGTCCTACATCTTGACCCCTCCTTCAGCCCCTGCAGTGAGGAAGACAGACCCCACACCCTCACCACTCTACGGCCCCACCTGCTGACAACGGAGGCACCGTGCAGCCCCCCGCATGCTACCCGCAGCAACAGTGCCCCCTACAGGACCTCTGAGGGCTACTGCTCCAGCGGTGCTCTCTGGGGGCTGGCGATGAAGACTCTCCAGAGTGACAGCAACATGGACCAATGAGGAGACTCGACACCCCTGTTTGCGTCTGAATTTATGGGGTATCTAAAGTGAATCAGAACAGTTATGTAGTGTGCATGTCCACCAAGATGTAGGATAGAGGTCAGTAGATCTGTATTGGTTTCTGTGCCAATCACAGTATTAAAAAAGGTTGAGTATGAAAATCATGGCTTTCAAAATTCTGTTCCCCATATGTGTCTAGTAAACAGCCAAATAAGCACACTCTTTTACACAGCAGGACTGACTGACTGTGGTGTGGCTAATAGAAAAAGAGTAATAATCAAAGATAGGAAAAATATCAAAGATAGGCTTGGACCATGCTCCACACAGAGAACTCTTGATATTTGGGCTACACAATATGGACAGAATATCAGTATTGTGATAATGCTGCTGCATATTGCAATTGAGATGCCTTTCAATAAATTAAAAGGCCTATATTATAACTGAAATTAAAGAAGCTTGAAGTATGTAAATGTTTGCCCGCTAAGCTGTAAAAGAGCCTGGTTTCAAATAATTTTTTGTTATGTCACAAAACCTACATATATCCATATGTCACCTTATTGAGCCTACAGCAGTTTAGCCCTACCCATTAATGCTGAAGTTCTAAGGAGTGTTTCAGCCCCTTAGGTATCTTTTTAAATGAGCTGTGATGCAGGGCGGCCAATCAGAAAAGAGATGGCCACCTAAATCAGTTTTAAAGGTACAGTAACAAAAACAGACAGTTTAATTATATGAATGCATGACGGTATGATGAATTTTGAAACATTTGTTGACACTATCCCAACAAACAAGGAAAATATTGAATAAGGTGCCTTTAATACACCTCAACCTGTCAATGTCTAATGGTTAAAGATTAAAAATAATTACACTTTTGTTTGATTACATGAAGACCTCGATTCATCAGAACACTCAGGAATTCACCTGGAGCTGTGACAGGTCACCCTGTCAGAAACACTGTCATCGGTTAGAGGCTCATTTGGATATTGCAGCCTTCTGAAATATATGAGTATTGCAGAGATCGTTATCACAATGACGATAACAGACAATGTATTGTGGATCCCTACAAAACTAAAGGGGTAGATGGAGGACCACCCTACCCACCCAGAGAGAGGACAGTTATACAGAGTGATGGGGAGACGGAGGACAGTCATACTGGGTAATGGGAGAGAGGGAGGATAGTTATAATGAATCAATAAGATATAAGTCTTGACTGCTCGTTGGCTTCAGTAGTCTCAGCTGAGTTCACTTGAAGTCTACTGTTACCTTTCGTGCTTCCTACAATTAGCCCCCCAGTGAAGGATTACACAGCATGTTCCCAGCCACCTCCGCACTACCTTAAATCTGACGACATGTCCCCCATTGCACTCTCCCCAAGTGTCCTTGCCCTTGTTGGGCCTTCGCAGCCTGGCAACCAGTGGGACGGGGACCATCAGTAACAATGCACCCAAATCAGCCAGGACATCGCACCCAGAGATACACACAAACACACATACACACAATACCTTATGTTTTATGATGAAAACTGAACAAATGCCTGACCTAAAACAAAGAAAACCTTTATTAAATATTCCCACAGGGAGTGAGGCACTTTATCATATTTTCACTTATCTAAAAGAACCTTCAAATTATTTTAAGTTTTATTCTAATCTATGCAAGTACAGCGCACAATTAACCTCTCTGCAAGCATCAGGTATCCAGGCTGGTTGTTAGGTGGTTGCATGGGTGTTGCTAAGGTATCTAATATGGTTGCTATAGTATTGCTAGGTTCTAGTACCATAAAGAGGGCTGTACACATACATAGTACAGGGACTGAAATATTTATGTAAAAAGAACAGCTTTGTTTCAGGCTGTTGAGTTGAGCTCTCCCCTATTTATTACTATGGAAACTTTGAATGGTTGCTATGTGTACCATTTTGTGTGTCCAGTCGAAAAGCTGTAAACGACCACACTCCTCACAGTAAGACGGAACATTCTAGAGTTCATTAGGAAAGGGAAGAACTGTGTAAATGTTATCAACAAACTGTTATTTTAATGAGCCCAAATTTTAAAGAGGCAGAGGTTTTCTTGTGCGCAGGCACAGGCCTGCAGCATTATATGACTGCTCCGACTGTCTTCGTATTTTTTGTCACACCCCTGTCCTTTTGAGGGTGGATGTGGAGATTGTTTAGGACTACAAATACCTGAGTGTGCACATTGACAACAAGCTGGCCACATACAAGAGGTGTCAAAGTAGGCTGTACTTCCTACGTAGACTCCAATCTTTTAGAGTCTGCAACACTGTGTTGCAGATGTTATATGAGTCTGTAGTGGTCAGTGCCATTTTCTATGCTGTGGTGGCAGCATGAAAGTGGCAGACACAAAAACAAACTTATCAAGAAAGCTGGCTCAGGGGTGGGTGGGGAACTGGACAACGTGGAAACTGTGGCTAAAAGGAGAACGTCGTCTAGACTTCAGTCCATCATGGACAATGTAGATCACCCACTCCACAGCGTGGTGGTTGAACTGAGAAGTACATTTAGCCATAGACTCTCCAGCTTAAAGTGCTCCACTGAATGCCACAGGAAATCCTACCGTCCCACCGCCATTAGATTCTAAACATTTAAACTCTGTCACACATCCACACAGTAATCTGTGAGGTAGCCTATTGCTTCATGTATATTTTCTTACCGGATTAAATAACTACGTGCATTATTTTTGCTATGATGCGCAACAGCCTAACATGTGCAGTATTGTACAATGTTCTCATCGGTGTTAAAACATTATCGTTATGTAGCTACAATATCCTATGTGCTGTTGTCTTACCACGTAGAATATGATGTGACTGCTGTAGGCTGAATGGGTGTGGCTAAAATGCTGTAGGCTGAACAGGCGGGGCTAAACTGCTGTAAGGATGCTGTAAGGACACGGTGTTGTCGAGGCAATTAATTCGCCAACCATTACATCATTCTCTCTCTCATACACACACACATACGCACAAAGACCGCGCGAAATTCTCAGCAGCAGAGTAGGAGCTGCGGGCGGACCAGTGGAGCGAGGGTTTCTCAGAAAAGGTATGATCTCGAGGATTTTTATTCACCAACCTCTTATTATAATCCTGCAGTCCACCTTAAAGGGTGCAGGAGGCTGAAGTGTGCTGATCCTCTATCTGTGGGAATGGAACCGCTGTACTATTTAAGGTGGAATGGAAGCATTAGGAGAAATCCAAATGATCATGGAGCAGGACTGTGTGTCATTGTGCATCTGCAGATTGTCCCCACAACCTTTCTCCTAATTAAGGAGCCTTATCTTTACAATAAACCCGCAAAGTGGGCACAGTGTACATAACATCTGCTGTACTGACCACTTTGATTTATCTCCAAGTTAGAGAACACGTTTGTGCATGTATGCGCGCAGGGAGGTCTGCAAGATGGTGAAGCTGGGGATTAATGTGAGTGAGAAGAAGAGCGGAGGAGCGGAGGAAGATTTTGACACCATTCCGCTCATTACGCCCCTGGACGCAGCGCAGCTCCAGCTCCCCCCGCCGGACACGGTAAGCAACAACCTTTCCGTAGCCCGGCCTGGAGACCACCCGGGTTTGGAAGATGATGCTCGCCTAACACCAACGGTGTTGTAGGATCATCTCTCAGGAGATTTAGACGGCTATGGTTCTGTGACAGAGTATAAAAACCAAAAAAGCCTTTGTACCTACTTTTGGGGTTGGATTAGCTAAAAAAGTAAGTCTTAATTAGTCTTAATTAGTCTCATAACACGCTATTCTACCACTCCCACTACGGCATTACTACCACACCCACTACCACACAACCTCACACTCCACTGTAGTGCTGTATTTTATGGAGGTCTTCCTAATCATCCAGCTCCACCCAGGGCTCCAGATGGCGACTAAAATGGTCGCCAATGCGACTAGATTATTTATTTTGCGAGTAGTATTTTCATTTCAGTCGCCAGTGGTGAATGTCTCTCACAACCAAGAGAAATTCAAATAACTAGAAACACAAGAAAAATGACATTTTATAATTATGTGCAGATACGCTCAACCTGTGTCTGCCGTTCCTACTATACTAACGTGTGATTAAAATGAGGCTCGATCAATAGCTAGTAATAGGAATTTCGGCTCTTTTTAATGAGTCTGATCATTTGGATTAGATTACCAAGAAGATCTGGCACTTTTGGCCCCCAAACAACTCTTTGTTTTACCAAATTAAGTCAAAGAATCGACTCGTTTGCGACAGACACAGCAGTGTTCTCTATCGATTCGCACGGCCTGGCAACCTGTTGCAGAGCACATTCTAAAATATATTTAAAAAAAATGAACTACACGAGAAACACTGTTCTACTTAGTTTGTGTCGTGGTTTCTTGTTTTGTTTTAATGCATTTTTTAGCATTTTTTCCATGTAGCAGAGGAAATGGCCAAATGAAAAATTTCAGACTTTTTTTCTCAAGGCCAGCTCCTCCAAACCCTTTCTTGTCTGCAACAAACAGAAAATGATTCAGCCAGTGGTTCATCTGAGATACAGTCATCGCCGCTTGCCCATATACAGTCATTAACGACGGAGGATAACACAGTGCTGTAACAGTCTTCTGCACCCGCGGCTCCGGCGACTGGAAGAGAATTCCAGTCAGCCGGGTCACAGGAGTTCCTGGTTAATATATGGCGAGAGCTGAATGCACTTCAGCTTTTGTCCACAAGCAGGACATGAAATTGCTGGTAAAACAGAATTCATTAGTGGTACCAGCCATTTTAAAAAGAAAACTCTGAAGAAGCACGGCGATAGTAGGATGCATAAGAATGCCAGAGATCGCTAGGTCTGCTCCTCGTGGCACCCCAATAGCAGTGCAACGTGCTTGTGAGAATGTGGCAGATAACGAGATTAATAATAAAATTCAATGCAGCATATATGATTGCACTCGAAGAGATAGCATTCACAAAGTTTAAATCACAAATTCTGCTGATGAAGAATGGCATGGACGTGTCAAAGACGTATGGTAATGATACAGCATGTGCAGAGTTTGTAGGTGAACGCATTGCAGATGAATTAAAAAGTAAAATTCTGAAAAATGTTTTAAAGACAAATTACATTTCTGTTATAACTGATTGTGAAACAGATGTCTCAGGGAAAGACACTGTTGGATGAGTTGGATTGGATGAGACTGATTATGGTCATGCAAAAGGGATTCAAAACCCTATTAAATCGCTGCATCAGAGCACTGACCCAACCGACCCAAACTGGTGTGAACATGGGTGCAACAGGGGGATTAGGGGCACTTTTCAGAAGTGAGATAGGTGAATAGGTTTCCACTGTCTACCCCAAGCACACAAAGGTCAGTGCCAATGATTGAGAAAGTTTATGACCTCCTGCAACGAGTGAGGAAAAGCGGGAGCTGAAGGCTTCAGGGGAAGAGTTAGGTTGCACACTACGAAACCCGGCAGCAGTAGAAACTCTGGTTGCCACATATTTATCAGGCACTCTCGGTTTTTATTCATTCCAACTATGCAGCAGGCCAGGGGCAGTACACTTCTGTGCATCATCACATGGAACACCTTACAGCCACGTCCAAAAACACGGGCATAAAGGGAAGGACACAGTCAAACACATTGTTCAGCAAATGGAAAGCACTTCCTTTGTTGCTTTCTGTCACTTGAACATGAACTTTTTTCAGAGGTCTCAACGCTGGGCCTTTCATTTCAAAACAATCATCTGGTACTTCCATAGGCAGTTGCTGCAATTAAGAACTCGGTGGTAACAATTAAAGGGTGGAAGGAAAATGCTTTGAGAGAAGGAAAGCTGCAAGAATTCTTACAGCACATAGATTATCAGTCTGAAAGTTTGGTGTAACTGGAAGGGCCATCAACAAGCAGGAGTGGGGGCGCTGCAAGTAGCCACACTGTCATAACCTTCCAAAAAGGGCCCCCAGAGTCAAGCCACATTCCGAAAGGATCTGAAGAGTGCAATTAAGAAAACAGTTAACATTACTGTTTAAGAAATGGAGAACAGGTTTGGAGACATGATGTCAAATATTACACAGCAGGAACGGTCAAAAGGATCAGACATCATCAAGTCATTTTTAGTGTTCTGTCATGATGCATGGCCAGAAGATATTGCAACCTGTGGTGAGCACCAGATAGACACACTTGTTAAATGTTACAGAGAGCTCTTATCAAACAGTAGCTGTGATATCATGACTGTGCAGAGGGATTGGCAATTGTTGAAAATATTAGTGAAGGTTCTGTTTATAGATAAGACTTACAGTGACCTTTGGAAAGTGATGCTAAGAAAACGGCTGCATAGATTTTAAAAACTTGCTTCACTTAGTGGAAATTATGCTGGTGCTTCCAATAACTGCAGCTCATTGCGAGCGAGGATTTCCGACACAGAATAAAATCAAAACTGCGCAGTTCCCTCAATGTAGAAACACTGGAAGACTTAGCAAGGTTCAGTAGGATAATGTTCTTTTAAAATTTGTACATACTTTGCAAGATGTCAAACATTTATTGTGTTCATTTCATATTCAATAGTGTTATTCATTCTTGTTATAATGTGTAGGATGCATGTTTATATTTGTAGTGTTAATTATTCATGTAATTATGTATAAGACAATGTGCTTGAGACTCTGGATAAGACTCTGGGCTTGAGGTATTTCTTGTTAAACATTTACAGTGTTCATATTTTTGTCATTTATTCATTTGTTATTATGTAAGATAATGCAGAGGACAAAAGTAGACAGTTCCAACAGCTCAGATTAGAGAAAAAAGTCAGCATGGGGTATGACTGGAGACAAAATGTGCCCAAGAGAATATTTTTTTCCCAAATATTTTGTGTTTAGAAGCCAAAGGAGTGTTAACGCAGCTGTCACTGTGTGTGTGTGTGTGTGTGTGTGTGTGTGTGGCAGGTGGTGGTGAAGACAAAGACGGACTACAGCGAGGAGAGGAAGAGGGAGAGGTTTCATCCAGTTGTGGGTGTTGTGGATGGAGCATCTGAACGAATCAAAGTAGGTCTGTGTGTGTGTGTGTGTGTGTGTGTGTGTATGTGTGTGTATGTGTGTGTGGAGGGGAATTCACAGGGTTGCAAGATATATTGCTTGTTAATCACCATCACAATAACAATACTGATATCACAGAAATATATTAACCAGTAATATCATTTGTTTCCCCCCCCTTCCTATCAGTCCCCCATCCTGTCACGGCTGAGCTTGGAGGAGGAGCTACGATATGTAGTTAATGATGCTTTAATGATCAGTTGTTCTTTTAGAATAATTTGAGTCTGTATTGTGCAGCATTGCTGTGTTATGATCTGTGAATACGTGTTTTCAGCATCCTCTGTCTCTCCGTTTACACCCCGACCCCCAACTGGTTTTGGTTACTAGGTAACACAGTTCTGTCTCTGAGAAGCAGGTAGGGGGGCAGAAGGAGAGAGCGGTAGAGAAACAGGGAGGGTGTAAGATAAAGCGAGAAAGGGAAAGAGAGAGGTAAAAGGGAGACAGAAAGAGAGGGAAAGTGACAAAGAGAGAGAAATTGTGAGAAAGCGGGGGCTGTAGGAGACACAGCAAATGGAAGGAGAGAAAGAGGGAGAGAATAAAAAGAGAACAGAAGGAGTGAAAGAGCAGAAAGAGAGAGAGCGAGCGCAGGAGAGAGAGACAGCAGAAGGCAATGTGCAACAGTCCAAGGTTTCTTCTGTGATTAGCAGCTCAGCAGCGTAATCAGTGTGTGTGTGTTCTATACACCCATCTGAAGGTGTTTCGGCTGCAGGAGTTTCAGGCTATTAGAATGAATTATAATGAATTATAACAACAGTTAATAACGAGTGTTCGTTTCTTGTCCAGGCTGTGTTCTGATGTAAATATTTTTGCTGTATTCATTTCCTTTTGTATTCCACTGGTGTCGATTTCGGAACAAAATGATTCGTTTGAATCAGATTTTGAAAATCAAGTCATAAATCCGCCTGGATCTTTTCAGGGTTTACACTCATGTTATAGACCAAATGACAGCAATGGGATTTTACAAAAAATAAAACAGTCCTGCCAATAAAACTACTTTAACTGAAGTGAATCAAAATACTGCAGATCAATAGGAGTGGCCTTCTGTCTTTCAGATGTGCGTAAGATGTGACTTTCCCTGCTACAGTATGAACAGCTTCTCCATCTGAATCTGAATGTTCTGAAGATTTAAATGTCCTGAATTGCGCTTTATATTTGATTCACAAATCATTTATAAGAGAATTGTAAAAATACTGAATTATTGTAAAATGTACTTTTATATGAGGAAGATTGTGTTGGGATGTGTGTGTGTGTGTGTGTGTATGTTGTTGCCAGCCATACTGTGAGCTAATGAGTTCATTAACGGCTGAGCCATTTCACATTGGGCTTGGAGCGTTGCCTGGATGCTGGACATACACAAACACACACACACACACACACACACACACACACATACACACACACACATACACACACACACGCACACACAAACACACACACACACACACACACACACACACACACACACACACACACACACACACACACACACACAC